>CM017769.1:34681572-34894072 GCA_008009225.1 Acer yangbiense | reverse complement strand
ACGGTCAACAAAGTATCGATTTGAGGCCAATTGTAATGATATAAACAGTTAGTTTGCGATACAGGCAATTAGGGCATACGATTACACGTATTGGCTTGTTATAAAACTCATCGTAAATTGTAATTGTGAAGAAGATATGTTTGGGGGACGCTTTCATGATGTCGATTCCAATGTAATGGGTGAATTGTATGCCTCAAACTGATCAACAGTCAGGACGTACCTATTTGGGGTCTAAGGTGGGCTCAAGCCCACCCTAGGCCCCCATTAAAAAAATAAAAAAATAAGTTAAATGGTAAGCAAAAAAATAAAATATTTAAACAATTAATTTTATTTCCTATTAAAAGTAGAAAAAATAATTTTTTCTTTTCTCTTTCTTCTTTTTATAATAACAATTATTTCTCCCCAATCTCCAACTTTGGCTCAATCTTTTTATCAACATCAACAATTAGGAGTCATTTGTTTTTTGCACTTAAAACTTAATAGGTTTGAATATAAATTATTAAGTTGTTTTTTTTTTTAAAAAAAAGGTTGTCAAACAACTTAAAAATACCAAAAAATAACTTAAAATAAAAAGTAAGAAATCCTGACTTTTAACTTAATTCCAAATCACTGAATTACATTTAATATATTTTCTTCCAAGATTATCCTACTAAAGATAACATATTTTCAAATTTATCATCATAATTTTATATTATTTAAATTTATTTCTTTTAACCTATTACTTATAATAAACATCTAAAAAACAAAAACATTAATCACATTATCACTTTCAACACCATCGTTGAACCTTTAATTCAATTTTTTTTCTTTTTAAATCAAAATCATTTCTAAATCATTATTTCCTATTTGTTTTTTTAAAAAAAAAACAATTGTTTATCATATCTTAGTCATGAATAATATATTGTAATTATTACATAAAAATGGTTTAAGATTTGTTAAATTATTTTTATATAGTTGTTTGTATCATATAAAATGAAAATACATAATAAGTAATAATAATAAGGGTATAAATGTCAAATTACTTATTTTAAAACCATTTTATATTTATAAAACAAGCAAGTTGACATTCTATTCAGAGGTGATAAAAATAAAACACAAACATTCAGATTTAGGTTTCAGTCACCGTTCAATTTTCAGTAAAATTCAGGACTGTTTAGTCTTCAGACAAAAAAACAAACGACCCCTTAGTCTTCAAATTATATATGTTTGAGTGAATATATATTATGGCTTTGAATATTTTATTTTGTTTTGAATTTTAGGGTTATTGTTAAGTATAGTTAATAAGATTTTAGGGATAATTCAATTTTAAATTTACAAACTAACGACATTGTTAAATAAATTTCTCTTAACATTGTATTAGTATATTTTAAATGAATCAAACTAATACAATAATTTAATTAGTGTTAGTATTTGCATTTTATGTTTCTCTTATAATTAGTTTCGACTTCTTAAAAATAAAATAAAATTTGTTAACACATTTATTTAGAATATACATTTTACAGGGACATCTCACTATATTCTCGTAACTAGGTGATATTGATGTTAAAAAAAAAAAAAAAATCTAACCCACCCTAGTCTATAATCATGGTTACATCCTTGTGGTCAACACATCCATCCGAAAGATATAAGCAAAATGCATGGGCAAAACCGTACATGTTGAAGTTGGCATTGTGGTATGCCTTTCACACTTATATCACGAGGTTGTAGGTTCGAGTCTCTCTCCCTCTCCCAAAACGCTAAAGTAATGTAATATTAATAATAATAATAAAAAATAAAAACATACGCATGCAAATTTGAGAATTAATTGGACAATTTTTTCCAATTAAAGAAAGTGGATATAATAATAAATATTTTTGCAATAATATCAGATCTGTATACAAAACTGAGCATATATAATATATACCACACAATGCACAATTTTGACCAACAATATATCATAACAACATTAATTTAATTTGACCAAAAATACATCATAAAAACTAGTGCTGTGCGGCGGATCGGATCCAATGGATTTGCCATGATCCAAGATCCGATCCGCTTATAAAATACTTCAATCTAATCCGATCCAATCCAATATGATCCAATGGATCGAATTAATATAAAGTCATTCGTAATATATAAAAGTTATAATCTGAAATAAATAAAATCAAATAAATTATTCAAATATTACTAATTAATTCAAATAAAATTAACATTAAAAAAAATACATGAAATAACTTGTAAACTTTATATAATTCAAAAAGTTTATAAGCATTATACATCAGCTCCAAATGTAAACTTAATAAGCCGTGATGTTGATGAAGAAGAATAGAAGAAAATAAGATGGTGGATTGTGTTAGGTTTTGACTTGTATTCCTAAGCGAACCCGATGGGAACCAAACAAGACTCAACTGATGTGGTACTTCCTAGAAGACGTGGGATAATGTTTGGAAGTTGAAGGCGGTGTTTTAGGGAGGTTTGAAGATCATGAAGAACTGAATAAATGGTTTGTTTCATCGTATGGATCGCGGTTTTCTGAGCGATGTAATTTAAGGTGACTTGTAACGGTTTAGGAAGCAGGTGTACAACCGTGACCCGAATCGTAGTCAATAATAAGCATACGTGAAACGGGAAATCTTCAACGGAAAAGGAAGTAGTTTGTTTCTGGAAGTTCTTGTGCTTGAAGGAAAAAGATTTACTCCTTACAAGAAGACTTGTCATAAAAGGAAATAGTATTTATGTGGAACAAGTAAGTCTTGTACGTTTAGGAGTAGGATTTCCTTTTATATTATACTCCCTGTAACTAGTATAAATAGTCCTAATATTTATGTTATTAGATTTAAGGCTGTGGAGCAAAAAAGAACACCATGTAAATATCAGAGAGTGTGAGTGAGATCCGGGGAGACCCAATGGGAATATCCGAGGAGGGATCCAAGGGAATATCGGTGGATCAAGTTAGAGATCCGTGGGTGATATTTAGGGGAGACCTAGGGGATATTGTGGGGTTTTTGGTGAGGATCTTATGAGTGTGGTTTGGGGTTAGGTGTGAGAGAGAATCCTGGAGTATATGGTTGTAACAATTTATCATATAGTGGAACTTTCTCTGTCGTCCTGACGGCCCGTGGTTTTTGACCTGTTTTGGGTTTTCCACGTATATCTTGTGTTGTGATTATTTTATTCTCTCTCATCTATTTTTCTGCTTATTGACGTTATTATTTGCTATGAGTTATGGGCGTATATTAGGCACGGCGTTTCCGCGTTCATCGTTCTAGAGGATTATCCCCAACAATTGGTATCAGAGCCATATGGTTTGGCGATGGCGATTTCAAGTCTTTACGGGAGATCGTATGGAGAACTTGGTGGCATTGGGATAATGATGATCATGGTTGCCTAGTATGGTTTAGCAAAGGAGATACGTCTTGAATGCGGTATTTGAACTCGTTAGGGTTTGATAAAAGAATGAATTTGATGGAGCAGAAGTTTGGCTTGTGGTGACAGGTACAAGTCATGGAGATTCAATCTGGGTTACACAAGGAGCTGATTGACTATAAAAAAAAAAAAAATCTCCTGACTACAAAAAGAAACTCCTGACTATTAAAAAAAAAAAAAAAAAATCTCTTTATGGTGTGGTGTGGTGTGGTGTGGGGCTTATCCGATAGAGCACTCCCAGTTTTTAGTAGCAAGTCTTTCACCAGGTATGTGATGAAAGGACAGAAGGTCTTTCATAGGTTTGGGTGATGTAAGGACATGTTTATCCTTTTGGCAGTTTTCCCCACTAGCCATGGAAGAGGATATGTTGCTGTTAGTGGTCCATAATTGTGCACAAGGCATTGGTCAGAAAGTGATGCAAGATGTATGGTGGACAAAGATGTCGATGGCTGACGAACTCCCTGGAAATCTGACTTGAGGAGTTGCACCACAATTTCAACAGGTTATTTCGACATGGTGCCGGAACAACGAACACAAAAAAAAAAAAAAAAAATGTGTTGAAGGAAAATCTTAGGATAGTTCGTTCCTAAGTGGTTATACCTTGTGGTGGGGTATGGTGATTCTCGGTGATGAGAATTGTGGTTGTGGACAAAGGTCTTGAGAATTCAAGTCAAAGGGGAGAATTGTTAGGTTTTGACTTGTATTCCTAAGCGAACCCGATGGGAACCAAACAAAACTCAACTGATGTGGTACTTCCTAGAAGAAGTGGGATAACGTTTGGAAGTTGAAGGCGGTGTTTTAGGGAGGTTTGAAGATCATGAAGAACTGAATAAATGGTTTGTTTCATCGTTTGGATTGCGGTTTTCTGAGCGATGTAATTTAAGGTGACTTGTAACGGTTTAGGAAGCGGGTGTACAACCGTGACCCGAATCGTAGTCAATAATAAGCATACGTGAAACGGGAAATCTTCAACGGAAAAGGAAGTAGTTTGTTTCTGGAAGTTCTTGTGCTTGAAGGAAAATGATTTACTCCTTACAAGAAGACTTGTCATAAAAGGAAATAGTATTTATGTGGAACAAGTAAGTCTTGTACGTTTAGGAGTAGGATTTCCTTTTATATTATACTCCCTGTAACTAGTATAAATAGTCCTAAT
This sequence comes from Acer yangbiense, assembly GCA_008009225.1. Classification (NCBI taxonomy): domain Eukaryota; kingdom Viridiplantae; phylum Streptophyta; class Magnoliopsida; order Sapindales; family Sapindaceae; genus Acer; species Acer yangbiense. Next base: position 34,889,511 of record CM017769.1, on the reverse strand, counting down.
ATTTATGTTATTAGATTTAAGGCTGTGGAGCAAAAAAGAACACCATGTAAACATTAGAGAGTGTGAGTGAGATCCGGGGAGACCCAATGGGAATATCCGAGGAGGGATCCAAGGGAATATCGGTGGATCAAGTTAGAGATCCGTGGGTGATATTTAGGGGAGACCTAGGGGATATTGTGGGGTTCTTGGTGAGGATCTTATGAGTGTGGTTTGGGGTTAGGTGTGAGAGAGAATCCTGGAGTATATAGTTGTAACAATTTATCATATAGTGGAACTTTCTCTGTCGTCCTGACGGCCCGTGGTTTTTTACCTGTTTTGGGTTTTCCACGTATATCTTGTGTTGTGATTGTTTTATTCTCTCTCATCTATTTTTCTGCTTATTGACGTTATTATTTGCTATGAGTTATGGGCGTATATTAGGCACGGCGTTTCCGCGTTCATCGTTCTAGAGGATTATCCCCAACAGATTGTTGGCTGTAGAGAAATTGAGAAAGAAAACCAAAAATAGTAACATTAGAAATTGTATTTTGGTTGGGCCTTTACATAAAAGTAATGGATAAAATAAATTGCTCAATATAAAAATAAGGCCTAATATTTTAGGCGGATTGACGGATTCGGCGGATTTGCAAACAAAAATCCAAGATCCGATCCGATCCGATCCAATGGATTTTAGAATTTAGGATCCAATCCGATCCAATGGATCGTATTAGATTGGATTGGATCATACACACCCCTAATAAAAACAATGGTAACTTTAATAAATTTTCACAACGCAAACTATAATTATAAAAAACAAAGAATAAATATCCATAGCAAAAATATACGACTATCACCAATTAACTCTCATGTTCTTAGAAATAATATAATGTTTAAGAGTTTGTATGTGTGAAAAATTACTTAATACTCAGATTTTGCTTGATATTAAGCAATAATACACACGAGATAAAACATTACACTATCGTAGATATATACTCCCCAAATATTAAGGATAAAACATTTTAAACATATTTTGCTTCGATATCAACAAATTCCTAAAAGATATATATTCTCATAACATAGGGAAGAAAACCAAATAATATCATAAGATTCATATATAAATTTAAGTATAAATATGCCACACAACAGATATAAATACACCAATTATTATTATTATTATTATTAATTTATTATTGCTATATAAAGACAACACATAACCAATTTTTTTTTCTAATTAAAGCAAGTAGATATCGTAATTTTATTTTTATTTTTATTTTAGGGGTAATTGCACAAACATCCCCTGACATTTGATATAATTACACATATATGGCAGTTTTGACTATATTAACACAAACATCCCCTGACCTTTGAAACATATTGCATTAACATCCCCTACCGTTAATTTTCTACAGTTAGCACTTAATGGTTAGGGGTAATATGGTCATTTTCACTAAAAATATTTTAATTTTAAAATAATAATAATAATAATATGAAGAATTTTTTGTTTGATGATTTAGAGATTTGTTGTTTGATTATTTGAAGATGAGGAAGATGAGGAAGATGGAGATTTGATTTTATTAATATTTTAATTTTAAAATGTAAAATAGGGGCATTTTAGTCATTTTGCCCATTTGACCATTGTTTAGCAGTAAAAAGTTAAAGGTAGGGGATGTTAGTACAATATTTTACAAAGATCAGGGGATGTTTGTGTTAATATGACCAAAACTGCCATATGTGTGTAATTATATCAAATGTCAGGGGATGTTTGTACAATTACCCCTTTATTTTATTTGCAGTGAGTATCATAAAATTCGTATACAAATTTGAGCATATATATTAAAACTTCGGATTTTTTTTTAAAATTTACTTTTAAAAATGAATATTATTAAAACACACAAATTAATTTCTCAAATCGTAATTGAAAAAAATAATAATAATAAGAAAAAGAAAATTAAACAGAGACAACTTTTACATCCAGCTGTACACCGCCAAAAAGAAATTTGAGTTTCCCGCCCCGCTCGAAACCACCACCACCGCGCCCAAATTGAAAGCAATAAAATAATTTTCAATGCAGCGCAAAATAATTTCGTTTTATTTTTTCGATTTCTATCTATTACTCTCGCCGGAGCTGTCGATTGATTTCAAATGGAGACTTCCAGATCTCAGTCCTTCTTCCTAGACGTCAGATCGAGAGAGCTCAGCGGTTTCAAAGGTCTCTCTCTCCTGTCCTCTCTGTAAATACATGTCTATGTGTGTACGCGTATGCGAATATTGTATCTGATGTTCCGTTTTTTTTTTTCCCTCTCAGTTAGAAAAAGACCGTATTTTGGCGAGTTCGCATCGGATTTCAATGAAATTGGAGCCGTGGCCATTGAACACGACTGCATCGAGACGCCTCCGTTGGCCGTTTCATTTTGCAAGGTTTATTATTATTATTATTATTATCACTACTACGTGTTTTTTGAAATTTAGCTAAATTAGATGCGATGGTTAGATTATTGAAGCAGAAAAATAAAATTAAAAAACCCTAATTTTGCAGACAAGTAAAAACTCCCATTTATTTGCGGTATCCGATGAGGATGGTTGCATGAACGTGTTTGATTCTCGTAAAAAGTTTACTTCTTTTGCATCTCACCACGATAATACAGGTTTGTCATTTTATTAAACCCCATATCGGTTTATTTTGATTTTATACATTGGTGGATATCTCTTTTAGAAGTTCCATTCTCTTATCAAAGTTTTGTTTTCTCTATTTTGTTAATAACCAATTCAGGGTTTTTGCTGATTTTGGTCATTTGTGGATTTATTTAGTAGTTTCTGCTTTGTTATCATACTTAATCTCAGTGAAATTTTGATGTTTTTTTTTAAAGCAGAGAAGGCCAGAATTAGTGAATGGACCGCACATCAGAATGCCATTTTTGATATATGCTGGATCAAGGTTGGTATATTGATCAATGAATTTACATTGAACTTATATTGTTCTATAACATGGCAAAACAGCTTAGGAATTAGAATTTATTGGAACAGGAGACAGCATTACCTAATTTTTCTGAAAAAACATGATTTCAGATTGTCTACTTGAATTCATATGATTGGATTTCAATGCAGCTAAACACAATCTTAGTTTATGTTCAGGAGGCAAATGTGAGATCAATGACATTTTGAGATTTCTCTCCTATCTTAAGTTTTGATTTTTGAGTGATATGTCATTGTAGATGTTATCATGAGTTAATATGATTTCATTAATACTATGTGATTTATTTATATTGTATTTTTTTGTTACCAATACAATTTTAGAAGGTTTTTGGGTAGTTCATGATATAGACTTTAATGGTTAACATGTGAAAAGTTTTGAGTTGGACATGTATGTTCCTTTTTTCTTTTCTTGTTGCTTTTTAATCATTGTCATTGTGTATTGAAATTTCTTGCAGGAGGATAACAACATTCTAACTGCTTCAGGGGATCAAACTGTAAGTGAAAAAGCATACATGTGCACATATTATGCATGTATGATCTTTAGTTAGCAAAGTGTTCATAAACATAAAGAGCATTAGAAAAGCATTAACTCAGAAAATTTGATGATTCAACTTTTAACAAGGATTGGACGTTGTGCTGATAATATTAACCTGAATTAAGTCAAGTCTAATGCTGTTGATCTGTGTTTCCTGTATATATATTTGTTCTCTTAAAGTTGTATTACCAATTGAGTTACTATTTGAAACAATTAGGTTTACAAATAGATAAAAGTGTAAGACATTAATACATTCACAATTTAAAGTTTATATAACAATTAATGAGTTGGACTAAGATTTAATTGGCTCAACATGATGAAGATCAAATTAGAAGCTTATACACCTTTGGCCATCTTGCAGATAAAGGTATGGGATGCACAGGAAAAGAAATGTATTGGTGTCTTGACGGGTCACACAGGGAGTGTAAAATCTGTGTGTTCTCATCCAACAAATTCTGGTATATTTTTAATTATATTAATTATCTGCAAAAAATATTTTATTTTTTGAAAAACAAAATTGTAATGTTAATTGTCATTGTTCATCAGATCTTGTTGTCTCCGGTTCAAGAGATGGGTCTTTTAATATATGGGATTTGAGATGCAACAATAGTTCCAAAAGTAGAAATAGTGAAGTCTGCATAGGGTAAGTTACTATTACCTTCTTTCATATGATCCCTACAAAAATATTTACTTTTTAATATTTTGAACCTCTTGAATCACTATCAGTCAGTTTAATGCTGTTATTATATCTTCATCCAGACCATCTGCTGCGGTCAAAGGAGCTCATCTTTCATCTCAAGCAAAACGGATTAGGCGTGGCAAGGTCTGTTTGCTGCTCCTGTTTATTCTTGATGCAATTTGTTGTTCCCTTTATTGATCGCTACAGTTCTTGCAGGCTGCCTCCATGAGCATTACATCAGTTCTTTATCTGAAAGATGAGGTGTCTATTGCCACTGCTGGTGCAGTGAACAGGTATGTGATAAGTAGTTTCAACTTTCCTGAAATTAATCTTAAATTCCCCTAGAATTTACATTATTCCAGGCTTCCAGCTTTAACTCATTGGTAATTTGGCCATTTCAGTGTTGTAAAATTCTGGGATACCAGAAATCTTAAAGCTCATGTCACTCAGGCTTGTCCTTATCCCGAGTCATCGACTGTAAAGGTTAGTTTGCTTTGTGCAAAAGTAGAATAAATTATGGTTTGTTCAATATTCAAAATTTAGATGATTAATTTCCAATGATGTGACTGGGAAACTTTTAATTTTCATAGAAGAATTTAGCGTTATTTTCCAATCAAACAATTTCTTGATCAGAGTCCAGTTTTGAACATTTGATTCATTTTTTAACATTGCAGAATTGTAGATATGCTTGGTGAGTGTTAGTCTGTATCTGAAGACTAACATTATTTTAACTGATCAACCAATCTAAAGCTTCAACTAGAATTCTTGAAAAGTTTTGGTATAGAAATGATATTTACCATTTTACTCTTTCTAATTTCAGGAAAGAAGATTACATGGTATATCTAGCCTGTCTCAGGATTTGAATGGAGTGTTTCTTACAGCTTCGTGCATGGACAATAGGTATTTTTCTATTCTGATGTGGCATAATTTCCTCTAAAGCTTTATCAATTTCAATGTAACATGCAGTAATTTCAAATTATCATTTGGTTAAATGTACAACCTAATCAAAGTCACTTGGTGCATTTATTTATCTCTAGAAACTGAAAAAAAAAAAAAAAGTATTTTGAGGTTACAGTACTAGCTTAATAACCTTGCATAGCTTCAATTATTATGCATGGACTAATTAAAAGCGCTTGCTGACGAACTCTTCAATGTCTAATCTAGATGTTATTTTTCTTCCTTTTATCAGAATATACTTGTATAACGTACTTCAGCTTGAAAAGGGTCCCATACAATCTTTCTCCGGATGTCAAATAGAATCCTTCTATGTGAAGGTATATCTTGTCTCACAATGAGCCTAAAGTGCAGTGCTCTCTTACTTTCTTCATTGGACTAATTAGCAACTGCTTGACTGTTATGTTCTATCCAGTATCTAAAATTGATTTATGCCATTGCAGTCAGCAATTAGTCCGGATGCAGATCATATACTCAGTGGCTCCAGTAACGGAAATGCTTACATATGGCAGGTAGAGTTTGTGTTAATATTTTTCTTTTTCAGTGGGGATCTGTTTGGTCCTTTTCAATTCTAGTTTTTAATATGCAATGTTGGACCAGGTTAACAAGCCTCAGGTTGATCCTATCATGTTGAAAAGTCACGACGGGGAAGTCACAGCAGTAGATTGGTAACTTTTTCCTTGCATTTGTTTTTCGAGTAACATTACTCGCTAGAGGGTCCTTTTATAGACAAGCAAGTTAAAACATATTTTTCAACATCTTTTGCAGGTGCCCGTCTGAGGCTGGCAAGATAGCAACTGCTTCAGATGATTTTACGGTAAGACCGATATACAAATACTGTAGACTGCATTTAACTTGCCTTCTCATGTTCCATGTTCATGTCATTAAATCATCTTATAGATCAAAATGTCTATTGTCTTTTGATGCTTGGCTGATTTTTACTCAACTACCTATTTCTACTACATTTCATACTCTTCAAATGTTTATGTCAGGTTCGGATATGGAACACTCAAAGTAGTTATCGCTCGAGCACCAGATCCCCAGCTTCCATTCGGAGGAGGATAATGGCGATTCCAAGTGCAGAATGTAGAAAACTTTTGATGGATGAAGAAGTTATGGATGTAACAAAGACCCCTGGTAGTTCATATAATGAAGTAGTGCACCAAACTAACTCATCCAATCCCATCCAAATGCCTATAATCACTACTCCCGACGCTCAAAAGAAAAGGACCTCATCAATTTCTGATTCAACACAGCTTTTCGAGAAAACACCTGAAGCTGCAACGAATAGTCCATCTTCTGTGTTGAACCCTCCTTCCTCTGTGAAACGAAGAACTATCCGCGATTACTTTCTAGTAGCTCCTTAAAGCTCAATCCATTATTCCTCCGGATATGAAGAATATTATTGTACAAAATAGGAATCGTTAGACCTTTTCAATCTTTTGATTTCCATTGATTGAGGTTTGGGTATAAACTATGGAGAATCTTTGGGACAGTTAGTTAGTTGCATAAACTCTCTTGTACATGAACATGCAATTTTTTCCCGTAGAAAAAGTGTTCTATGGCTGATGTATTTTCTCAATTTTACTCTATTTCTAAATCATAGGGACAACTATCCAGAAAATTAACTTACTTTTTTTATGTGTGTGTTTTATATGCATGATTTGTTTTTTTTTTCCATTGTTAAGGTCTGAGTTATGTTAACAACTATTTCATAAATGTACATGAAATATAAAATATTTGAGTACATTTATTTGAAAACTAGGATGAAATTATTGAGGATTAATTTGAGCAAAATAGGGATGTGATAAGGGTCAAAGGTGTATGTAAACCCTAAATTAGTACCTTTTTAAAAATCCAATATTATTCTCGAGTAAAATTACTAAAAGGGTTTGTTTCAAAATAATAATAATATTATAATGACTAAATAGTTTGTAAACTGAGTACACGATTAATCATTTTACCAATGTTCTAGTAAGCGTTAGGTGCTAGTCGGGCGGAGACCCAGCGCCTAGCGCCTAGGCTGATTAATCGGGGATTAATCAGAAAACACAATTACAAAGAAATTCCAATTAGAAATCCAAAGAAAATTCTTTATAAATCCACAAATGCCAAATTACCAATCAAAATCCCCAAACACCCATCTAAATGCAATCACAAACCAATCCAAATCCAAACATAAAGTTCAGGGGCATTGGAGTAATATTGGTCAATTAGGGGTATAAGTGTAATTATTGAAGGAATATTGAAGATATTGTGATTTTATAAGAGATGAGGGAGTGTTTCGTAATTTGCCACCAAAATCAGAGCTCACCACATCAGTATGAAACGCTGCGTTTCAATTAAATGGGTGAGGCCCAAAAGTTGGCCCAACTAACTCAAGTGAGGCCTGTGTAACCCCCAGCCCGCTGCTAAATGCACCCCACCTTCCTCAACTTCATCTTCAACCTCACGCTTCCTCCATTGCCGACCAAACCCAGCTGGTCCAGTCATCGGAAACGGCGATCCCACGCCTTATTCCAGCTGATTTCCGGTGCAGAAGAACGGCGGAGTCAACGGCTTTGACCCGCCTATCCCGATTACGCGGCCACGTGGCCGATTAAGCGCCCACCGCCCAAATGGTCCAATTTGCCCCTTTTCGGTGCGTTTTCCGGCCGCCTAACTGTATTGGACCGATTAATCGGTCTAGGCGGCCGCAAACTAGAACACTGCATTTTACTACTAATTGTTTGATTTTTCATAAACCCTCTCTCTCTCACTCTCTCACTCAATGAAGATTAGCCTGAAAAATTTGAACATAAACCCAGGCTTTGATTTTCGGTATGACTGGCAGGCTCCAAGCACGGTGTATTCTGTCCCATAGTTGTACTTGTTTCGGTGAGATGTTACAAATAAATTATATATATGAAAATAAATATATTTTTAATAAAACATACATATTATATCATCTCTATGCTCATCATAATTCACTATAAAATTACAAACTCGAAAATTAAAATAACGAAAAATTACCTAGTGAGATTCAGAACAGCTAATATGAGATGGAAGGAGAAATAGCTCTTCATCATCAAAATTTAAAAATGGACAAATTATTATAATCTTAATTTCACAAATTAACCTTTATATATATATATATATATATATATATATATATATATATATATATATATATCAAATTAGATGGTAGTTGATTAAGTTAGAGTTTTGGTGTGGTTTCATTTCGTCAAATATTAGGTTTTCTTGGTTGCGATTTCATTATTATTATTATTATTTTATTTTATTTTATTTTTATAAATAACATTAAACTAACTTTAAAAGATTTAGAATAAAAAAAAAAAAAAATTGATACAAATCATAGAATTCCTGGAAGATCTAAAAGAAAATAAACCGAAAGAAAAGAAAATAGCAAACATGGATCTATAATTTGAAAAGAAAAACAAAACAAACATGTGAAACAATAAAATCAATAAATACTAAACATGTGAAATATGAGATCGAGATCTGAAAGAAAATATTCAATGATTTGAAATAATTTATATCATTAGGGTTTTGAAATAAGGAAAGTGGGGTTTTATTAGTTTTACTTTGTACATGATTTTTTTTAATAAAAATTATGTCTCTTTAAGTAATTTGATAAAGGAAATAAAAGAATACTAAATAAATTAAAAAATGGGATATAAATAGGAGTGGTGCTATTAGCATACCAACTACTGAACTATTTATACCCAATTTTTTTAATTATTTAGTATTCTTTTTTTTTTTTTTTTTATCAAATTACTTCAAGAGACATAAAATATTTATTTAAAAAAATCTTGTACAAAGTAAAACTAATAAAACCCTACTTTCCTTATTTCCAAACCCTAATGACAAAAGCTTTAATGACATAGATTATTTATATGTTTACTATTTTTGTTTATATTTTCTTTCATATCTCGATCTTATGTTTCTCATATTTAGTATTTATTGATTTATTAATATTTTTGTTTATATTTTCTTTCAGATCTTGATCTGATGTTTAGTATTTATTGATTTTATTGTTTCACATGTTTATTTTATTTTTCTTCTCAAATTCTAGATCTATGTCTGCTATTTTTTTTTCTCTATTTATTTTCTTTCAGATCTTCCAGATATACCATAATTTGTATCAATTCTTCCAAAGTTAGGGCCAGTTTGGTATTACTGTAACTTTTATAATAATCACTGTTAGATGTGCTGAAAGAATAATCAGCTGTGAAGTTAATTAGCAGATGTTTGGTTAATTGTATTTTTAAAACTACTGTATACCTCAAAAGCAGTATACATATGTTTGGTAATTTTATTGCTAAAGTGCTGAGATTAGTTACAATCACTAAAATATACACGAGTTCATTTTTTTTTCATTAATTATATATATTAAATCAATATTTAATTAGAATATTTAAATTGAAAAAAAAAATCTATAAGAACAATAAAAATATTTTATAAATATTTTATAAATCAAATCAATATTTAAATAAAATATTTAATTTTGAGATGAAATAAGGTATATAAATGATTTTAACTTGATTTCATAAGGATAATAATGATATTTTAAAAGATGCATTAAATGCTAAAATAGATTATTCTATAATCACTTTCAAAAAGTAACCCCCCACCTACTTCTCAAAATCAATATTAAAACTTGCCAGATTATCAATTAATCACTTTTGGAAGTTTTATCAAACATCATTTTATGTCAAAATTATAAAATAATCTAATTTTAACTTTTCAAAAGCAATACCAAACTGACCCTTAGTTTAATGTTATTTACCAAAAAAAAAAAATCGCAACCAAGAAAACCTAATTTTTGACAAAACGAAACAACACCAAAACTTTAATTCAGTCACTCAAAAAAAAAAAAAAATCATCAGACGATTAATATCACACTCACAATCTACCACCAACAATCCAATCAACTATAGAAAAAATAATAATATATATATATATATATAATAAATATGGTTTTACCATGTAATAAGAAGAAAAAACAAGTCATATGAATGGATGCGAGAAAACTATATATAAAGATTAGAGATGAGTGTATTTTTATTTTTATCTTTTTGAAAAAGATATGTGGTGTATTAAGTTTGAAAATAATTAAAAGGGTAGTCTTGGAAATAAATCAAAAAAATTAATAAAACTATTTAATTTTATATAATTAAATCAAAATTTTAAAAAGTGAGGTATAAATAATTCAGTAGTGGGGGTGCCATTAGAGTAAAGCTATTGGACCTAAAAAACCAACCCAAATTTTCAACCCAAACCTATGTGGCAACATCACATGGGATCTTAGAAAGAGTGACGTGGGCCCATGTTGTGTATGATGTTACCACATGGCATTTGGGTTGATTTTTTGGGTCCAATAGCATTACTTGTGCCAATAACACCACTCTATAAATAGTTCAGTGGTGGGTGTGCTAATAGCACCATTCTTATCAATAACATCACTTCAAATTAACACCTTTTTAAAAATCCAATATTATCCTAAAGTAAAAGTGCTAAAATGGCCGGTTTCAAAAAAATAAAATTACTAAAATGATTAAATAGATTGTAAGTACACCCACAAATGATTAATCAGTTTTCTACTAATTGTTTGATTTTCACATATATCATAAAACCATCTCTATTTTTCAAACCGATAGTTGTTGGGTTTTTGTTAAATAATAATAATTTTTTTTGTTCCAATGGATCATTTTTATAAGAATTTATTCACATAAAAAAAAAAAAACAAAAAACAAAAAAACAAAGAAATTCAAATATCTTTGAACATATGAAGCTTCTACAAAGAATTAATCTTTTATTCTTGTTTCCCCTCCATTATATATATAACTTTTATACCATAAAATTAGCTGAGTAAAAACTCAAAGCTTAAGGATGTAATAAAAATGTAGAATCTGAAGATTACAAAAAAAGGACATGTATTGAGAAAAAGTACATGGTAGTGATGAAATATGGTCGAAGAGAAAGCATTGTCTAACACTTATTGATTGGAAATATTAGACATACGTTGTCCTGGATATCCGAGTCAACCATATATTGGACAAGCCTACCTCAAAATATGCATTCATCCGAACTCAACTTTGTCCCATCTAAAATAACTCATCACACCTGCAAGTTTAACTTTTTGTTATTTTAAGTATTATACTATTACATAAATTCGAGGTTTTTTGGGAGGAAGATGATTCGAACCCATAACCTCGTGCTGCAGATGTGATGAGTTTACCACCGAACCAATCTCATCTCGCCCTATCCAGAAAATTAACTTATTATGTTTATATATGTATATTTATATGCATGATATGTTTTTTTTTTTTTTTTTTTTTTTCCAACCATTAATCTTCCATTGTTAAGGTCTGAGTTATGGTAACAACTTTTTCGTAAATGTACATGAAATAAATTTGAAATATAAAATATTTAAGTACAATTATTTGAAAACTAGGATGAAATTATTGAGGATTAATTTGAGTTAAATAGGGCCGTGATATGGGTTAGTGTCTTACCTTTTTTCAATGAAAACTTAAAGTGTGGGCGACTTCTTTTCGGTGGTGGAAATTGTGTTTAGGTGTTTTTAATAGTTGATCTTGTTTGGTGCTTATAAACTTTTGAACTGATTGAAAAAATGAATTAGGGTTCAGGGAACCCAAATATTGGGTACGGCCCAACAATTTTAGTAAGACTTTCCAATTAGTAAGACCTTTATATATATTTGGACTTGGAGATAATTAAAAAACGAAATGAACAACTAAATGATTTTTTTTTTTTTTTTTTTTTTTTTAATGGGTTAATTGGTATTTCATGTTGACTTATGAATCTTGACTTATCTCCGTGGTTTTCAACGTCATCATTTTAGGTTATTAATATCTACTTTCAGAACATCAGGATTTAAACTCCCCACACATACTGACATGATTGTATAATATGTATGATGAAATTCAAATCCTATATCATTAACGTGTAATGTAATTAGAAGGGGACGAGAAGAATAAACCTTTTTTTTCTTTTTATTGATAGAAAATTATAATATATACAAATTAGTTCTAATGACAATAAACTACGGCCAGTCGGCAGTCACATATTATGATTGATATTACAATCTATTTTAAAATACTTGTATATTGGTTGGAGACAATCTTTCTTTCCAAATTATATATTGGGATGATAAGTCCCCATCCTCTCATTGCAAACCCAATAAAGTTGTTTCTTTTTATTTATTTATTTTGATGGCTACTTTATTTTGAGTTGGGAGATGTTCACTAGTTTAGTGATCAAAACTTGCGGCTAGGATTTAATATGAGTGAAGGGGCGTTAATCAAAAAGTGGCCCACTAATACATATTATGATATTGTTGTAATCCAAAAGAACGTGGAATGTTTTGTATTTGGCATTTATTAAGTGTGAATGCTCAGTTAGGTGCAATATGTAACCCTAAAAGCAACTAAAAAAGCACCCAAAAAGCCTTGTTAGTGGTTCTTTCCCTTTGTAATTTTTATTGTTTCCCTTCGTTGAGGCATGTAATTATGTCAACAAAAATATAGTAATTTTTACCGACAAATGTGGTTTAGCGGCGAATGTCGCTCATTCAGTTAGGAATGGGCATTTATCTCTGGATACCTCAATCCTCATTTTCTCATCTCCATTTGGGAGGAATTTTTAGGGGGATATGGGGAAATGGGAAGGGATGGGGATCATTTTCATCCCCAAATTGAAATGGAGATCCCAATCCCTATTTATCCATTTTCCCCAATATTATTATTATTATTATTATTAAAGAACAATATTATTTTTCATTTGAATTTATAATTGATTTTATTTTGTATTTGTATTTGAATTTGTAATGGATTGTTTAAATTTTTTAGTAACGGGGGAAACGGAGAAACAAGAAAAAATCGAGAAAAACAGGAAAACAAGGATGGGGATGGGGATACCTCCCTTCAAAACTCCTCCATCATCATTTCCCCAATGCCCATCCCTACATTCAGCCTAGCAATTTCATGAGTTCGAGTCGCCTCCACATATAAAAAAAGAGTATAATAATTTACCTATACATATATATTGACAATATTGTATATATAAATCTCAGTGTCAAATGTAATTTTTTTTATTTATAAGTATTATAATAAATTATGACAAAGCTGAATGGTTGGGTTGAGGTTTATTGGGACCTGTCAAGATCAAACAGTTAATGTATAGTTCGAATATTTACTCTCATAACATGATATATTTATTTCCACAATATTAAAGAGAAAACTCCACACATATATTTGTAAAATGCGCATCACCACTTATGTGAAATGAGAGATGCATTACCACCTACACGAGAAGTGATTTGCATATGTTAAATGTAATTTCAGTCATTGAAAAAAAATAAAAAATATATATATATATAGTGATTTAATTAATTGTAAAGGACTTATGTTCTAATAAATTATTATATGAAAAAGTTTTTGTATAAATTAATGTACGTATAGAAACCAATAATGGGCACTCTAATCATTAGGCCCGTGCTGATTCATTTGACTTAATTAAATCATTCTTTTTTATCTACTCTCCAACTAATTTTTTCCATGACCCCCATCAGAATCTGAACCAAATTGGGTGCACCTTAGGTTCCAAGCAAAAGAGCCTTAATTATATTAATTAACGAATTGTTAATTAATTTTAATAGACTTTTCTGTGCTTGCCCATCATTGATTTTTATTATAAATTTTTTATCATCAAAGAATTATTGATGAATATGGTGTGTGTGGGGTACTAATTAAATTGTTGATCGATGATCTTGAAGCATCAATCAAATGACAAAAAAAGAAAAAAGAAAAAAAAGAAGAAGATATAAGGAAATATTTGATAGTCGTTTCATGTAATATATGTGTCTTGAATTAAAGATAATGAAAGTGAAGGCATGTTTTGTAGGCATGCATGCGTCCATATATATATTATGTTTAAGAGAGACCACAAAAAAGCAGATTCATGTACCATCATATATACAATTAGAAGAAAATCTAAACAAAGATTATCATCACTTCAACTATTCTATAATCATGTTCACCGACACATTTCTCATTTTTAATTTAATCTCTATGTCAACTTAATTATTTATAAATTATATATATATCATATATATACTTATTAATTACTTAAATATTGTATAAAAGTGCTTTTGATATATGGTGGGTTGTGGTCAAATTAGTTGAATTCCATAATATATATCAAAAAGTACTCGAAGGCATTCTAATTATTAAGTTCACGTACAATTATTGGGTACCAAAACTTAAGAAGAAATAATTAGAGCTTTTTTAATATTTGAGCATTGTATGATCTAGATATCTACTCGTATAACACTAGGGAGTCCCTTTATTTTATTAATTAAAGCTGACATCATTATAGGAAGGGGGTATTAAATGGGTATGGGTTCTTTAAAAGCACTCTTTGAAGAGATGCTTTTAGAACTATCACCAATTTAATAATTTAAATTTAAATGGTACCAAAATATGGTGATGGATAAAAATATCCCTATTTTTTCTGATCTTTTTTTTTTTTTTTTTTTTTACTTTATGAGGTAGAACAGACCTCCAATGGAGGTCGAAGAAGAAGATCTAGAAAAAAAATAAAAAAAATTTGAGCGGCATTAAGTGTCGAGACTTATTGTCAATTTTTTTTTATTTTTTATTTTTTCTTTTCATCATCTTCTTCACAATGACGGACCTGTGTGGGGGCTAGCCCCACTTTAAAAAAAAAATAGTAAACAAAAAAAATATATTAATTAAAGAATTGATTTTATTTTATATTCAAAGTAGAAAAATTAAATTTTCTTTTCTTTTTTTCTTTTTATAATAACAATTCTTTCTTTAAATTTGGTACAATCTTTTTATCAACATCAACAATTAGTCTTTAAATTAGATATGTTTGGGTAAATATTATGGTTTTAAATATTTTATTTTATTTTGAAATGTTAGGGTTATTGTTGAATGTAGTTAATAAGATTTTAAGAGTAATCCAATTTTAAATTTACAAAGTAACGATATTATTAAATGAATTTCATTAAATTTCTCCGAGCATTGAATTAGTATATTTCGAGTGAATCAAACTAATAGAATAATATAAGAACATTGTATATTTAAATTATTATTTTTCACGGATGAAACTTATCAAATTAAACATCATTTCGCATTAAGATGAAAAATGAATTAGGATACAATTTAATTAGTTTTCGTATTTGCATTTCATGATTCTCTTATAATTTGTTTTCACTTTTTAAAATAAAATAATTTTGGTAAGGTATTTATTTAGAATATATATTTTACAAGGACTCTCACTATGTCCTCCTAACTAGATGATGTTGATGTTAGTAAAAAAAAAAAATCTAGTCCATCATGGTCTACAATCCTAGTTACGTCCCTGCTTCTTCATCGACCTCAAATGGCAACCTCCATTAGCGGTCTGTTCGACCTCTATTGGAGGTCGTGGTCGTTTCGACCTTTCAACCTCTATTGGAGGTCGTGGTCGTTTCGACCTTTCAACCTCTATTGGAGGTCTGTTCAATCTCCATTGATTAAGGTGATCTCCACCAAAATAGGTTCTTAAAAAAAAAAAAAAAAAAAAAAAAAGGGGGGGGGGGGGGGGGGGGGGGGGGAATAAAGAGAGAAAAATAAAATAGAAAATAAAGTAAGAAAATAAAGTAAAAGAATAAGTGGGGGCATTTTGGTCTCACCACATACTTTAGTACTATTTTCATAAGAATTATTAGAGTGGTGCTATTGGCACACCCTTTACTGATCTATTTATGCCCCCTTGTTTAAATTTTGATTTAATTAAATAAAGTTAAATGTTTTTACTAATTTATTTCATTTATTTTTAAAACTACCCTTTTACTTATTTTTCAAACTTAATAAACTCATCTCTAATATCTCTATCTATCTCAGATCTTTTTATCTTTGGTCTCGTCTTTCTCTCACCTCTCATGAACATTTTTTTTTTATTTTTTTTATTTTTAGTGTTTTTTTGGAACATCAAGTTTTATAGAAAAGATTAGGAAGTCACAAGACAAAGAACAAGCAAATAGCCCCAAGCAAAGAGCACAGAACAGAGCAACCAGGACAAAACACACAAAGAGAAAAAAAAAACGAAACAAGAAGCAAAGAGCAAGTATTTGTTTTGGTTATCATCATTTCACTTTCAGATTCTAAAAGAGTAATGAGATTAAATAATAATCAATATCTCATCTGTCTAATGCACTCCAAGTGTTTGATTTATTGTTTAAATAGGATCCGTACAAATATTTTTAGGGTTTAAGAGTTATGAAAAAAAAAAATTTCAAAAAAAGGATTAAAAGAACATTTATTATTTTTTTTTTGATAAGGAATGTGAGGTTTTATTAGATTTACTTTATAGAATATTTTTTTTCTTAAATTGTATGTCTCTTTTAGTAATTTTGATAAAGGAAAAAAAAAAAACTATATAATTAAAAAAGTGGGGCATAAATAGATCAGTAGGGGGTGTGCCAATAGCACCACTCGAATTATTAACTTGGTGTTATCCCCACAAAGTCAATCTCATTTGGTGCTATTTCCCCCTATTCCCTCCTACGAAAATTTGGCAAGATTAGGTTCTACAAGTACGACCGAAATGTAAACTCCCGACTAGAATACAATGGGGAGGGGAAGTCCCTTTATTTGTGATTCATAACTATCAAAACTATTTTACAGACATAGTATCAAACAATCTATTAACCTAAAAATACATTAATTTTTAATTGAATACCGAACATTGTAGAACTTTTTGTCTAGTAAGAGATTTGCTTTCAGAAACTCTATTTGAAAAATCATTCCAAACACACTCATTACCGAAAATGAACCGGTTGTATGTTTCGTGATTCAAAAAATAGTTTTAAAAAAGTTAAATTCTTTATTTTCAAGAAAAAGATAGATGTGTTTATATCTAGAGTTAAACAGCCAAAAAAAGCGATTCTCTAATGCTATGGTAATAATCCCATTAATTACCTTTTTGAATTTTGAGCAAGATCAAGCAAGTTAATTAGAGATTAGTGAGAGGTACGTGATCATGATTGTACTATATATTTAACTTGAGGGCACAAACTTAGTAAGTGTCTATAGTACATGTCACATGTGGTTTGGCACCAGCCAAATTTCTTATTGTGATGATCAATAATTGCAACCATTTGTTTATGTAGTACGGCAATTCTTTAATGCAGACGTTAATAAAAAAATTTAGAATATACTGAATCTATATTGAAATTTATAACAGTATAATTTCGTAAAAAAATAAATATTTATTTACTGAAATTTTATTGTTATTAGTGAATTTGTAACGATACAAATCTTTTGTTTTAAAATTTTTTATGTTCGGAAAACTTCTTAAAATGTAAATATTGATGATTTTCAACCAAGAACACAACTACAAATATATATCATACCCGTTTCTCAAGTCCTAAAATATTGTAATATATATATATATATATATATATATATTTTAAAAAGTATATATATATATGAATGAATTAGTCATTAATCTCATCATGAGGAACCACATAAATTCTGTGAAATTAATAATTAAATGTTAAATTTGTAACGATACAAATCTTTTGTTTTAATTTTTTTTATTTTCGGAGAACTTCTTAAAATGTAAATATTAATGATTTTCAACCGAGAACACAACTACAAATATATTATCATGCCCGTTTCTCAAATCCTGAAATATTGTAATATATTTTTTTTATATAAAAAGTTTATATATATATATATGAATGAATTAGTCATTAATCTCATCATGAGGAACCACATAAATTCTATGAAATTAATAATTAAATGTTAAATTTATAACATCTATATCGAAATTTACTGCATTTCAAATTTTCAATGCTAAATTTCTGCTGTAAAAAAAAAAGAAAAATAAATTGCTAAATTTGTGACCTATGAAAGTGCACGTTTATATAAAATATGTACATTATTTAAAGTGAATTTTATGGATGAGATACGTTGAGAGAAGTAGAACCATAAAAAATAAAAAATAAGAAAGAAAAAAAATCCGAAAATTTGTTTGCAATATATTATATCATCTGACTGTTGAAATGATTTAATAAAAAGTAGTTCTGCCACAAAGATTGTTGTAACATCAGCAAAGTGTCATCAAATGACATAGAAGATTTAGAGGTCTGGCAATTATTGAATCGAGTAGATGAAAGTTGTCACTTAATTTGTCTGAATCTACCAGTGCTGCAGATAAGATGATCAGAAAGTCCATCAAGTGAAGTCAAGTGAAGTACTGATCAAATGAGACGATGAGATTGAGAGACATCCACCCAACCACACATATAATATACTATAGACTTTGGAAATTATTTATATAGCATTTAGCTGCAGTGCATGACTGTGATGATAAAATATTAATTGAATTCAATAATACATTTTAACTGTAATGGTTTCAGAGATTCGTGCGGATCCATAGTTCAATTCAATAATACAATTTACCCAGGAATAATATCTCCATCTTCAGTAACTGGTGGAAAGCCACCACCACACTCTCCATTTCTCTTAATTAATTAACACTACATCATTTAATTTTTTAATATTATTATTTTTTTTTGGTTGAAAACTTGAAAAGGACATAATTGTTAGCAATGGAATCATTATTCAAAACAATTAATTGTTGCAGAGATTTGGGAGAGTAGTAGTCATCATGTATTGTATGTATAGTAGTACTACTGTTTGTTCTTGTATGATATCACAGTACATGACAATTCTTTCATGCTATTCTCTTTTATTCTTCAGTTTTTGGTAAATGGGTTTTTTTTTTTACTTGGATTGAGTTCAGATAGATAGAAGTCTACTGATCATCAGTAGCTGATAATCTTATCATGGATTATATATCTATATATGCATTTTCATTTTATTATATAATCAAAAAAAAAAAAAAAATTCAAAAAAAAAAAATTGAGGGACATGATGCCAAGTTGATGAATAGTATTGAGACATTATTATAAGTAAGAGTGTCACAGTCATGCATCCTATTTGTTGTAGCCACAATAATTACACAATTGTCTTTTGCTTTCCGTTCCTTGCTCATTAAATGCTCTTTGCCTCCTTTTGCTCTCTCATCTTCCTTACCTTTTGTCACTGTGTATTTGCAGGTTTTTTCTCTGTCTCCTGCAAAAAACTAGGGTTTCTAGCTAACTCCTTTGAACTCTCACATCCAATAGTAGCAACACAAACCCAAACTCCAAAGGAAAATATATTCCTGAGATCACCATTCATCATCACTGCCTGCATAGTCTTTTTCCTTGGAATTACAAACAGTCAAGGAACAGATCTTGAAACTGCCTATACAAATTAAGGTATATACTCTTTCTTTCTTTCTTTTTTCTATTGATCAGAAAAACCTAGTTTTGTTAAGGTAATTAAATACAATTCAACCTCTTTATTAAACCCTTTTTATTTTATTTATTTTTATTTTTCAATTTGGAAAACGTTTTACACACTGCATGACCTATATATATTTTCTAGGCCTGAAGAAGGGTAATTTTCTTTTCTAAATATAGCAAATAGTGTTTTGTTCTTTATAGGTAGAAAATAATTGTAAATCATCAAATCCATTGCTAGATCTTCAAAGGAAAGATTTGACATGTTAGCACAATAGAAGTTTTTTTTTTTTTTTGCCCTGGACAACTTGAGCTATAAAAATCTGGGTATCTAAAATTTTTGGACAGGGAGGCAAGAATATATAAAGTTTGATCATGTTAAGGAAGAACTATTATTATTCGACAAGAATCAAGAGAATCCAAACAAAAGACATTACCTGTGCATATATGTAATATCTTGTAATTATATTTTCTAATTTTATTCTTAATGTATTAATTATATATATATATATTCACTGTACGTTTGTTTTGACTATAGGGTAGTTTTTGGTTGAAATTCTAATAGAAATACTGTTTAAATTCAAACAAGACTGCTTTAGCGGAAGACCAAAACACTAAAAGTTAGGTTGACATTAAGATGGCAGTTGGTCTCCTTTTTCTTAATGCAAATTTCAACACACAACATAGTAGTTTTGATTCTCAATCAAGCCTCTCTAACTAAGTCAATACACACAATAATTAATAACTTAGCTAGCTAGAGAGAATATAATTATTAATTATTAATTAATGGTTCAAATATACTTAAGCAATTATTATCATTCTTCTTCAAGGCAGATCATCATTCAGAAGATCAATATGTCTTCTTCAAGCTATTCAAATTCTCCATGTGCTGCCTGCAAGTTCTTGAGAAGAAAATGCCTCCCTGATTGCATTTTTGCACCCTATTTCCCACCGGAAGAGCCTCAAAAGTTTGCGAATGTCCACAAGATATTCGGTGCAAGCAACGTGAGCAAACTCCTGAACGAGGTGTTGCCTCATCAGAGGGAAGATGCAGTGAACTCTCTGGCCTACGAAGCGGAGGCGCGGATGAAAGACCCCGTTTACGGGTGCGTTGGAGCCATCTCAGTCCTCCAAAGACAAGTTATTAAACTCCAAAGAGAATTGGATGCAACAAATGCTGATTTGATCAGGTATGCCTGCAATGAATTGCCATCCACATCCACTTCTCATCAATATGGATCGAGAAGAACAGGAGGCCAGGGAGGAGAAGGTTCTTCTGTTGATCAAAATTCAGGTTATTATTTTCCTTCTCATTGGAATAATGATGGCCATGAGTAGTGATCATGATCTCAAGAGAATGTTTAATTAGCTAGCCTGTTAAGAATTAATATTCTATGTATCATCCATTGTATTAATTAATTATTACTTGCACACCCATTTAGGGTTTCTTATGGAATTTGTAAGGGACTTTTTTGTTTTCAATGGTATATATATATGTTATTATTACAGTAGTAATGTTAAATTCTATATATTGGTTCTAAAATCTCAATTTAAATATATATGTTTGGGATGGATTGAATGCTTACGGTTTAGATGGGAAATGATGATTCAGATTCTCTGCTGGGTTTATCTTTGTGCCGACCTCAAATGGTTAAAGTGATCACTAGATTTGTTTAAGTAAAATCTAGTCTGCACAAAAATCAGTTTAGCAGAGATTCCTAATCCGATGAGAAAGAGTACTTTAATTAAAACCAATAAAGCTTGCTTTAAAATTGTGTGGTTTGATTTATATCATCAACTGTGTCCTCACTCCTAAATGATCAATTGCTTAGAGCTACCTTGTTAAAAGTAAAATGTGGAGATTTACATATATATGTTACACAAAGATTTAAACAATCAATGATCAGTCTAAGCTATAGGAGGATTCTAAGGCTTAATTATCTTTAATGCTGCAGTACTTGTTCCATCTTTTAGTTGGAAGAAAAAATAGAGAAATAAGAAAGTGACACTGGGGTGGGTATTCAATTAGGATTGTTGAAGACATTTAAAGACATAATAAATCCTGGTGTATTCAATTCGGACATTTTTCAATTAGGATTGTTGAAGACATTTAAAGACATTATAAATCCTGGTGTATTCAATTAGGATTGTTAAAGACATTTAAAGACATTATAAATCCTGGTGTATTCAATTCGGACATTTTTCAATTAGGATTGTTGAAGACATTTAAAGACATTATAAATCCTGGTGTATTCAATTCGGGCATTTAAAGATTTTAAAAGAGTCTATATTAATCCAGTGATATTCAATTCAAATTTCTATGGACTTTTAAAGAATCCTTCCAAATTCGGGTGTATTGAATTGAGACTTTAAAAATGTCTACAATAATCAAGGTGTATTCAATTAAAACTAGATTTTAAAGGATTTTCTTATGTCATGGATTTTGGTGAACTTGATGGTAAGAGATATAAATATCAAATGCCATAACATGTCCAACATTCTCCCCAAAGATTTTGGTTTTAAATGATTTTCTTATGTCATGGATTTTGGTGAACTTGATGATGAGAGATATAAATATCAAATGCCATAACATGTCCAACCTTCTCCCTAAAGATTTTGGTGAACTTTGCTCTCTCTCTCTCTCTCTCACACACACACACACACACACACACACACAAAACAGAAACATGGGGGGGGGGGGGGGGGGGGGGGGGGGGGGGGGGGGTGGGTATTCAATTAGGATTGTTGAAGACATTTAAAGACATAATAAATCCTGGTGTATTCAATTCGGACATTTTTCAATTAGGATTGTTGAAGACATTTAAAGACATTATAAATCCTGGTGTATTCAATTCGGACATTTAAAGATTTTAAAAGAGTCTATATTAATCCAGTGATATTCAATTCAAATTTCTATGGACTTTTAAGAAGACCTTTCCAAATTCGGGTGTATTGAATTGAGACTTTAAAAATGTCTACAATAATCAAGGTGTATTCAATTAAAACTAGATTTTAAAGGATTTTCTTATGTCACGGATTTTGGTGAACTTGATGGTGAGAGATATAAATATCAAATGCCATAACATGTCCAACCTTCTCCCCAAAGATTTTGGTTTTAAATGATTTTCTTATGTCATGGATTTTGGTGAACTTGATGATGAGAGATATAAATATCAAATGCCATAACATGTCCAACCTTCTCCCTAAAGATTTTGGTGAACTTTGCTCTCTCTCTCTCTCTCTCTCTCTCTCTCTCTCTCTCTCACACACACACACACACACACACACACACACACACACACACAAAACAGAAACATATATACAATTCGCTGTCGTATTTTACATTTTTTAAGCTGAAAAAAAAATAGAAAATAGAAATTAATATATATATTTTTTTAAAAATCTGACATGATTCTTTTTTTTTTGTGTGTGTTTTTTTAACGGACATGCAAAATCAGTTCGTCAACAAGTAATGTAATTATTTATATAATTTATTTTTGACTTGAAGACGGTTTCTGCAACTAATAATATATTTTGTATGCCCCATTAATATGTATTTTTAGGAATAAATTATACACATCAAAGATATATAAAAAAGATATAAAAGATATTAAAAAAAAAAAAAAAAGAGGAAATTAGTTATGTATCTGAAAGCAAAAAAAAATAAAATAAATAAATAAATATATATATATATATATGAACATTGTGAATAAACGAGTAGCTAAATTTATATTCATTCTCTTTTCATTTCACTTTTATTTTGATCATCTAAAAAGTATCTTCAATGGTACATTGGTATACGATTGTTTTTTTATTTATTTTAATTTTATTTTTAAAACAGGCAGATTATAAACATCATATAGGCAAAACAAAGATCACAAGCACAAGGAGCTAGCCGGATGAGGCCACACAAAACAGCAAAAACAAAAGGTAAAACAAAGGACACGTAGCCCCCACACCCAACCAAGCAACCCCAACCATAACCCACAAATGGTACACGATGGTTGTGTATCATTTGATGGTACACTATGGTTCTTAAGATTATTCTTCAAGACGATTGTCCCTTCGTAGATACCGGTGTGATTGAAGAAAATCTCTATTCATGATATATTTATTAAACTGTGGTAATAAATGTTTACCTTTAAAATTTTATTTATATTGAACTTTATATCACTTAGAAATACACCTCAAATATTTATTTAATATTCATGTTTTTATTTTTGTAAAATTATATCATAATCATCAGAAATCAAAGAGAATAAATTTAAATTACAAAGGCAAACAACGAAATTATTTAAATATTTTATTAATTATGAAATAGAAGGGCAAATACAGTAGACTAGAAAGATAAATGTTTACAATAACAAAGGAATTTATTAGTGCAAAAGCCAACAGTAGTTAGACCGTGATCTCTGATGCAAAATTGAGTACATATAAATAAAGAAGAGAGATGAGGAAGAGTGAGAGAGAGACGAGAGAAAGAGAGAACAACTTATGTATTGATATCAAGTCATCAACGTTTTACAAAGAAATGATCACATATATATAGGCTTCAAACACTATAGCCACTTGCATCAATACATCATCAGTTGCCTTATTGACAACCACCTGACCTTATTACATATACTAATTATATTGAACGAGTAAATTGATGACATGATACATGATAAGCTCGTACTATATATTCAAACATTTTAAAAAAAAATGCCTAATAATCAATCAATTTTTATTTGATACATTTGTTTTACTGAAACATAATACATGAAAAAAAAAAACTATAAGGAAGCCATAAGCAAAGTCCAAATGGAGAACTGAAAAGGGAAATAGCTTATTAAGGAGGTGAAAAGTAATAGAAGAAAAAAGAAAGAAAACAGAGATTTTTGTTATTATTGTAAATTGTATTAATGTATCATATTGGTTAAGTGTATAGATTGTGTTATTGGGTTGTATAGTGGTATAATTCTCCATCTAATAGAAGTCAAAGATAACAAATCCATGAAAGTCCATGGATGTCTAAACAAATCTATAAAAGTCTGAGATAGATGTCTAAACAAATCCATAAAAGTTTGAGATAGATGTCCGAATAATAAATGAACCAGGGTAGACCCACGAAAAATAAATGAAAAATAATTCACCATTGAAAGTTTGGCCCAATACACACGGTTTTAAGATACCTTACTCACTAAAAACTTTTGGTGGATCATTGTTCGAGTGTCCAATGAAGTTGACTCAACTAGGCAAAGCTGCTATGAAGTGCTACGTGAATCTATTTTCATAATTCACTTCTATTTTCTTTTTCGAAAACTGACATCAGACGAGACAAGAGACTGTTTGGACATATCGAGATTAAACATTAGATACATGCCTGTTATCATATTGGTTAAGTGTATAGATTGTGTTATTGGGTTGTATAGTGGTATAATTCTCCATCTAATAGAAGTCAAAGATAACTAATCCATGAAAGTCCATGGATGTCTAAACAAATCTATAAAAGTCTGAGATAGATCTCTAAACAAATCCATAAAAGTTTGAGATAGATGTCTAAACAAATAAATAAAAGTTCATGTGGATTTATAAAAGTCCGTAGAAATCCATGAAAATCTGTCATTTAAAAAATATCTTTAAATGTCCACAAGAATCCTAATTGAATACACCCCCTTAATCGTGTGTTTTTCAGTAGATATTTCTTTAAGCACCCCGCCCAATATCCGAATGAACAAGGGTAGACCCACGAAAAATAAATGAATTAATGAAAAATAATTCACCATTGAAAGTTTGGCCCAATACACACGGTTTTAAGATACCTTACTCACTAAAAACTTTTGGTGGATCATTGTTCGAGTGTCCAATGAAGTTGACTCAACTAGGCAAAGCTGCTATTAAGTGCTACGTGAATCTATTTTCATAATTCACTTCTATTTTCATTTTCGAAAACTGACATCAAACGAGAGAGAAGAGACTGTTTGGACATATCGAGATTAAACATTAGATTAAACATTAGATACATGCCTGTCTCTCAGCTAATATTTACTCTCACAACACCAAAAAGAAATCTTTCTACATAAACTTGTAACATGTTTATGGGACTCGAACCCACCACTAATGTAGAATCAAAGGTGCACAGAGTCTATGAAAGGAAGGGTCGTGCGAATTCACTTCTATATATTTGTAGTTGTGTAACTTGAGCATTTGCTGATAAATTATTACACGACTGTATCATCAAGTGTAACATTCCTTTTATATACCTACTTGGAAGTGCATGTAGAACTTTGGATCTCTTGATCACTATCAAGAGAGTTCAAAAACTTCCACTTGGTTTCAGGTGAAAAGCACAACACAACAGTTAAGCAGAACAACATCAACAATGTGGCATCAAAATTCCCATCCTCAAAAGCCACCTCATATTTTGCATCTCATGACTCTTCTTCTTTAGTTTTATATCCCCGACAAAAGCTTCCGTGATACATGTTTCTCATGCAAAGCCCCAACTCACCATGCAAAACCATACGTGTCAACATTTTGCCCCACCCACCTCCTCTATAAAATACCACCTCTTTTCCTCTCTCTCTCTCTCACAAACACATCTCTCTCAATTTTACCCAGTTTTAGATTTCTCTCGTAAGTATCAACATCGTCATCAATGGCTGATCAGTACCGTGATCGTGACCGTCCACAGCCACACCAAATTCAGGTGCACCCTCAACGTGGTGGATATGATGCTGGTATGAAGACACTCATGCCACAGAGAGGCCCATCAACAAGCCAAGTCATTGCAGTGTTGGCTCTCTTGCCGGTTGGTGGCACTTTGCTTGCACTTGCTGGTATCACCTTGGCTGGTACTGTTATTGGGCTCTGTATTGCCACCCCACTCTTTCTCGTCTTCAGCCCAGTGCTTCTTCCTGCCGCCATCACGATTGGGCTTGCGGTTGCTGGGTTTTTCACCTCCGGGGCTTTCGGGCTGACCGCACTGTCATCACTCTCATGGGTACTCAACAGTTTCCGACAGGCCACTGGGACTGTGCCGGAAATGGCAGACCAAGCGAAGAGACGCATGGCGGACATGGCAGGTTACGTGGGGCAGAAGACTAAGGATGTGGGTCAGGAGATCCAGATTAAGGCCCATGAAGCAGGGAAGACCGATGTAGGGAGAATCGAAAGCGGAGGCAAGATCGAAGGTGGAGGGAAGACAGGAAGGACATGAGTCAGAGAGAGAGTTGAAAGATGAAGGAAATCAAGAAGAATAAGTGAAGTGTGGGTATCGGTAAGAGTTTTAATTTACAAAGGTCGTCTTTGTAGTTGTAATCATGTACTTTTGATGTATCTAGTTGTAAGAGTCTATAAGGGAAGAGTTGGCTCTCCAGACTCCAGTCTCCACCCATCCTTTTAAGACATTTGTTGGTTTCTTTTCTTGTATTTAAAGCTTCATTGTTTAATTTAAATGTACTATGTACTATGTGTTTACTATTATGTCTTCTGTTTTCTTTCTTCCAAATTCAACTTCACAACTTCTTAGATTTCCAGCAATTATCCAAATGAAACAATACAAGTCTCATGAAATCAACAATTCATCTGGCTTTTAGCAGAAAATAATTGGTGGTGAATAATACTGTATAAGAGGACAAACCCTCCTATAATTTCCCATTTCCAATCTAACACTTGAAAACAAACATGTTCAAACTGAGACATGCTGGTGATATAGAAGAAAAAAAAAAAAATTTCAAAAACGAAACTATACAAAGTTACTCGGAAATGGAGTAATTTTGATTTTAATTTGAAAGAAGCATAGACCAAAATTTTAGTCTCTAGAATATATATATATGCTTACAGGGGAGGTGATTTGAAGATGAGAAAGGTTCATTGAGACATTGGTTCAGCTGCAGCTGGTGCTGGTGCTGGTGCTTCCATAGACGGGGGCTCGTCGGTTGATTTAGGAGGGCCCGGTATCCAAAAGCTGAGAGCAGTAGATGCGGCTACGAACATGGCCCGATGGGGTGCCCATTTCAAGCATGATGCTACTCCTATATGGCTTTGCCACCGTGCCACCTGTGCCCATAAAACAATTTAATGGTCCAATTAACATCATTATGTTATAATATTTTAGTAGATATAGTTAAAGATTTTTCATGGAAGAAAAGGAAGGGAAGGGAGCGGTTCTACCTATCAACAGTCCAGAAGCAAAAATAAAGAATTTTTAATAGACAAAGATTGGTACCTCACGTCCCATCTTGATATTCCAGGCATGTAAATTTCCATCTCCTGATCCTTTGACAAATAAAAAAACTAAACTTAGTTTCTCATAATCCAAACATAATACAAGAAACTGTAAGCAGGGATGTGCATCCCTACAGAAAAATTCCTCATTAGAACATGAAATATTCCTCACTAGAACTTGAAATAATCATCCACTAGAGATTAAAACCACATTACAACAAAGCGAGAACGTTTAACCAGCAATGATAATTTTATAGTACATTGAGGTTCCTACAAAGAAATGTGGGGATTAAAACACTTCCTCAACATGGCTTTTTAGTTCTATCAAAAGTAGGTTGCAGCGGTTAAAACAAACTCTAAAAGTTGATGTACAGCTCAAACAATTCCTCAATAAGTAATTCACGAATTAAATGACATGTATAAACAATAACATAAGAAATTGTGATTATTTTCCATATTAATCTTCATATATGAATGCTAAAGGCATGAGTTGGTGTGCAAGGTCATGTTAATAACTCTGCAAAAGTTTAAAGTTCAAAGTACAGTCGAAGAAATAATCAAGTGAAGCTGGATTTGCAAACCTCAGCCAGTTGGGGGCCTGGGGCACAGAAGGGCATTAAAGGTCATTATGACAGAACTATCCTTACTTCCCGAGAATATAATTTTGGAAAATAAAGAACTATAAGCAAACATAACAGGTCAATTAGTATTATATCTGATGAAATTTGGTTTAACAAAGTCACCTGGGGAACTTGCAAAGATGTGGACTTTTGGCAGAAATTCACATGTTTGAGAGAGATATTTGCCAGGATACAAGTGTTTTTCAGCTTAGGTCTTTAGATCAGTCAATTTGGAAGCCAATAGTACAATTATAAAAAATCAGTACCCATAGTATGCAGGGTTTTAGTTGGATTGTCTTTTGTTCACAGTGCCTCAATCTATTTTCTAGGAGCTACTTGACAGTCCAAGTTTTCTAACTTACCTTCATTTGGCACTAACATCAACAAGTTGGCTTAAGACTAGTTTTCTCATCTTTATTAGTTTGAATACCAAAGAAACCTAATCCATGAAGAATTCAGCATAAAATCATCCGTGACAATTTTAAAAGATTTCTGTTGCAAGGGTTGTAAGCAACTTGCAACTATCATCTCATTCCTGATCAACTAATCAGGGAAAAACTAAAATGAATAAGAACGGTGGGGATGGTGACAAATTAAACAAAAACATATGGTCGAAGGAGTAGGGTTTTAAAGCAGAACACGAAACACATTCATAAATCATAATATACGTTAGTTTATTTATAATTTATAAAGAACAGAAAATGGAATTAACATTTGGGATTTGGATATGAAAACTCATTTTAGTGTTTTTTTAGATAATTTAATCAACTTAATCTAAGGGACAAAAAAGAGGTTGGAGAAGGACTAACTGCTAATTTACTTTAAAAGAGCATATATGATTATACCTGAGAGCACGTACTGACAATCTGGTGTAAAAGTTGCCTCTATAGTTGTATTAGGAGATGGCTCCAACGTGAACCCACAGCGCTGCACATGGGAAAGTTTCAGAACTAATTACTAATGCCATATCCTATATATAACAAGCATATTACCAAATAATAATAATAATAATAAAGAATCTGCATGCTTACTTAAAATACTCCACACAGAAACAGAAAGGCTTTAGTACAAGATATAAGCCTACAAATACTTTTCATAAGAACTCGAAATCAAACATTTTTATATAAGATAGACTAACCTTCTCTCCTGCATATGCATCAAGAACATAAAGGTTGTTATCGGTGGTCGTCAAGAGCATTGATTTACCGTCGTTGCTGAATTTAATATCACAAACCTCAGCCTTATCTCCACCCACTAAAAAGGTGTCAAAGGGACCCTGCAATTGAAGAAATAAATCAAATTCATGAAATTAATAACACCAAAACACAAGTTAGAGCTTTGGAGGAAAGAACCTTATCATAGGAACGAGAATCAAACAATTTGATAGCTCCTCCTTCCATTGCCACTGCAAAGACCAGACCTTGTTGGTCATATGCAACCGTTGGTCTACCACGTAGACGTAAAATTCCCTGAAAACTATATGTGTCATCACAATTATTTATATTTTCGAAGTTACAAGTTGCGTAAAGAAACCCAAGTCATTGTTACTGACCAAAAAACTAAACCATTGTGATCATAATGATACTTGATAACTCAATGCTTATGATGATGCATCCTACTTGAAAAATTGTTTTGCTTTTAAAAGAGATACGATCCTACATTTTGTTTGCAAGCTTATATGCTTAGTCCCCTGATCTTACTCACTATTCTTCTATAGCGTTGAAGCGGTCTCCACATTTGAGAATGACACTTTTCTTTTCCTTTTTTATTTTATTTTATTTTTATTTTTCTTTCTAATGCATATTGCTCAGGTTCTATGAACGCTACTATTGCTAAACCAACCTGGCAGGCATTTACACGGAGATCCCACATTCTGACGCTGTGGTCAAGAGAGCCAGACATGAAGCTATCATTTACCGGAGACATGCAGAGGGAAACAACCCTACAGCATCAAATAAAAACATAATAATGAACATCACAACTTTGCAAGATTAAAATAAGAAAAAAATTAAGATAAACTGCGATTCAAACCTCTCTTTGTGCCCTTTGAAGTAGCGAAGAATTCTATTATCATACATTGACAAGTACCGCAGAGATTCTGGCAAAAGAAAAGGAAATTACGAATTTAGCCATCTACCTCAATTGAAATAACCAGGAATCAAGCCTCAAATCATCCATTCATTAAATTTTTCATATAATAAGCATGTTGCACTCGGAAACTCACCGCCTGTTGCATTCAGATTGTATCTGGTCGAGCAAATAACAGAGCTCGGATGATGGGTGAAGCAAACACGATCAGTGCCATGTTTCTTGTGAAATGTGGTCTTGACCAGCCTAAAATTGATAACAAAATAAAAAAAATGATTAATTTTTTCCAACCAAAAAAACACCTTCCTTAATACACAACTTAAAATCCTAGAAAATCACAACTAATTAGTCTTCAATTGAACCTTAGTCACAAACAATCTAAAACTGCACCACAAAGAGGCTTAAAATCCAAATAAAACAGCAAAAAGAAAAGCAATTGAAGAATGTAAAATAATAAGTTTCGAAGAACTGACTTAGCACTGGTGATGTCGTAAAGGCGTACGGAGTCATCTTCGCTTGCCGTGACCAATAAATCGTCTTTTCGATGAAAGTCGAGTGAATGAATCTTTCCGCCCTGAAATCACATGTATAGATTTCTCTTTTTATAATCTTATTAATAAGAACTCTTCTGGTTACAAAGTGAAATTAAATTTACTTATTTTACTCACAAAAAAGAAAAAAAAAGTGGTGGAAAGAAAGAAGAGGACTAACAAAGTCAGAGAAAACAGCGCCGATTGCCATGGTGCTCACTGTTTCGTCATCAAGTTGTGTGAGCGACATCGCCGCTACCATTATCAGCCGATCTTCTTCAGAATTTGAACCAATTCAACACTCTAGACTGAAGACACGAGTTGTTAAACACTGTCACCGTCCTTCCTTTTTTTAGGGATAATTATAAATTAACCCTCGACTTTTGATATAATAACAACTTAAACCCACTTGTTTGAAAAATCAGCAAAATACTCCTACAATTATTTAACTTTGGGTACATATAACAAAATACGATTATTTGAATGATTTTCTATGTAACTGAACTAAACACAATAGAAAAAAAACAAAATATATTAAAGAAGTTTTTAAACATTAAATAAATATATAAATTTTTAAAATAAAAATAATTATCACTTAACAACAAAATCATAAAAAAAAAATTATAGGAGGGACACTCACAAACACATCCTTATTTAAAATGTGCATGCCTTCTCTATAGTTCTTTTGTTTATATTAAATACTAGAGTAATTGGCACAAATCCCCTCTCGAGTGTATGTGGATTTGCATATTGCCCCCTAAACTTTTTTTTTAGGCATTAAACCCCCTGAACTATCGCTTATTGGCAATTCTTTGGTTTTTTCCCCCTGAGGGGGCATTTTTACTCTTGTTCTGCCAATAAACGATAGTTCAGGGGGTTTAATGCCTAAAAAAAAAGTTTATGGGGCAACATACAAATTCACATACACTCGAAGGGAGATTTGTGCCAATTACTCTATATACTATTTGATTTTTATCTTTATAAAATTGTTGATTTTATTATAATTAGTATTTTTTTTATTAATTTAAAAAAATAAATTACCAATTATAATAAAGTCATGAAAGTCCGGGGTTATTTGAAATTCTCCCTTCATAAGACCGTCATAAGCAAACCGGTCAAGAAAAAAAAATTGAAAAAAATATTATAAGACAAAAAAACACAAAGAAAAATAAATGAAATAAGAGTCGAGAATTTAATTATGGGATATTGTAAGGCGGAATGTCATTCATTTATATATATATATATATAATTCTTTTGTGTATTATCTTTTCAATGTGATATTCATCCCATCTTGTTTAGCTTCATTTGTGTGGGATCTCTTAACAGAGGCAAGACAACTCGTCTCCTCATGGAGGAAGCCGGAGGATGATCCGTCCTGCGGCAACATAGTCGGATGAGGTCCAACTTCCTCCGGCAGTGTGTTGCGGCAAGAAGATCCTCCTTTTTCTAGTAGAGAAGTCATACCAAACACACTTCTACGTCGACGTGATAACAAACGCCAAGAAAACATTTGAAAGAAGTTCCTTAGTATATGCCAACCTGCTGACTTAGATTATACAAGCACATTGATGCAACCAAAATCCAAACTGTACTTGATTTAAGCAAAGCTTTAACACATGCATATGATGGAACTCAATTTTTTCTATTTAAGAATTGGATACTAAAATAAGTTCAGATTGAAAATTTCTATGTACAGTAAAGATTCATATGATTACACTCTTAATGTAAGTTTGCCAGAGTATATAGTATATACTACACCTTGCTCAGTATCAGTCTCATCTTTGTTTACCATAACAAGTGATCATGTTTCGATACTTGTCGTCTGGTACCTTGTACTGATGCTGCTGTTGAGCAATGGCGATTACTTTCCTAAGAGCTCCTATCCTTCATAGTCCACATCAAATAGTACTTCAGAGACATTAAACTCATAAATGGGGGCACTTGGTATACTCCTTTGATCATCTAGTCTGGGAACACATGCAACCGAAAATCCCGGTTGCAATTTTCATTTCACATATAACTTCTTGTTCGATTCTATTCCTTTCCATAAACCCTGAATCACATTCTTGCATGTAAGGCTATTCGGTGCAAACCCCAATTTCAGCAACCTGTCCTGCAGCTCCATCAACTTTGGCAGATCACCACCATCTGCACAAAAGAAGCTAAAAACTGCATTATAGCTTTCTGTATCAAAAATTTGAAATTCTTTGGCAAAGAAGCCTAATAATGATTCAGCTTTATTAACATCCCTTTCTTTGCAGTAGCCATGTATCAATGCTCGGCATATTAGTGGATCAGGCAGCACATCAGATTTGAGCATTTCTTCCATCAAGGATGTCGCCTCCTTGCTTCTGCTTATTCTACACAAGCAGCAAATAAGAGCTCTATAAGTAAAAAGGCTCGGTTTCATATTCCTGGCTACCATCTGATCTTTCAGAGGTAATGCATCCGCCACAGAATCACATTTGCAAAGAGACTCGATCAATTCATTGTAGATTTCCATGTTAGGCACATAGCCATTCTCAGATATCCTCTCCAGAAGATTCTTAGCTGCAAAGGGCCGATTATCATTACACAAAGCAACTAATAGATAATCATAAACATCCTTGGAGATCGAAACTCCAAATCTCTGAAGCTCTACAACCAAATTTAGAGCTGAAGGAAGCTTACCCTCTTTTCCATATCCCTTTACAATTACCTGACAAGAATAATTGTCCGGAAATATTCCATTCCCTATCATCTCGTATAGCAATGACTTCGACTCTCCTAACTTTCCCTCCTTACAATAGCCACATATTAGAGTGTTATACGAAACAACATCAGGACTCAACCCTCTATGAATCATCTGATGGAATAGCTGATGAGCTTCTCTCATTCTCCCTTCTTTGCAGAGACCATTCATCAGTGCAGTGTATGTAACCGAATCTGGCAACACCTTTCTCCTGTACATGATCCGATACAAATAAAAAGCATCATTTAACCTTCCTTTCTTACAATAGCTGCTAATCAGTGTATTATACGTCACCAAATCAGGATCAAACCCTTCTTCTTCCATCCTTTCCATAAATTCATTCACCTTATCCACATCTCCATTCTTGCAGAAAACATGAGTCAATATATTAAAAGTATACGAATTCGGACGTATCCCAACTCTCCCCATCTCCTCATAAACTAGCCAACACTGATTAATACAATTCAACTTCAGCAGTCCATTTAAAAGAAAATTGCAGGAAATCACACTAGGAACAAAACCAGACTCCAAGGTCTTATTAAATGTCCTATAACTTTCTCTAACCAGACCCACTTTAACATAAGCCTTAATAAGCATATCAAAAACAACAGGATCCCAATTACAAACTTGAGTACATAAAACCAAATCTTGGAAAACATCAACACAATGTGAAGTATCCTTAACTAACTCAATCAATTCACACAAGGATTTCATAGCTAGAGGGAACTCTTTATTCCAAGCCAATATATGAACAAAAAAACAATAGTTCTCGGGAGCAGGTTTGATACCCAGATCATGTTTTACCCAGTTGAAGAAAGTGAGAGCCGTTAGAGAATCAGATTGGCATCTCAACAGAACCCTCGAAATTTCATGAGCACCCAGATGATGAACAAGGCCTTTGATGTCGTGTTGAAGAAGGGTCGTCAAATCCGATTTGCCTTGTTTGAGAGATGAATAAATGAGATTGACTATGTTGTTGGGGTTCCTTGTTTGTGGGAGAAAATGGTAAAGTGAGTTTGAGAGTGTTTTGGAGTCAGAATCGTATATGGTTTGTAGGGACGATGATGAGGAAGAAGACGAAGAAAAAGTGAGAATGGAAATAAAGTTGAAGTTATAGAATGATTTTTTAGGTGCAGAGACGAGCATTCGATTCATCAGTAGCATAACTTGAAAAGAGAGAGTGAGAGAGACGCGTACCAGGCAAGTAGGCAACACATAAACCCAGCTACTGCAATGAATAATTATTGAATATAAACAAAACAATAATGCTGAAATACAAAATTAACCAAAAAATTAATTTAAATGATATGGTATAAATGACGAGTTAATGAGCGAAAAAAAAAAGCCCAATAATATAATAATAGCATCTCCAATGCAAATATGCATTTTTTGAGTTTTTAAATAGTGCCACATCATCATTTCTATTTATTAAGGGTCCACTTTTAATTTTTTTTTAGAGAAATGCATATTCATAAATGTAATTATTTAAAGTCAAATATGCATCTATTTTATGTCCAATCATAATAAAACAATTATTACACTCTCTTTCTTCTTTTATTTTACAATTAAATGAGGTTTAATTTTATTGTTTGAAAGAGTTGAAAGCTTTAATCTTATTGGTAGAAAGAGTTGGAAATTATAGTCAGCATTTCTAAGAGAGTTTCTAGAGTAGAAACTCAACTCTATATTCTCTAACTTTTTTTTAGCCACATCATCTCCATATTCAACTTAGATAATAACATTGGAGAAAGTTTTTCTAACTTTTTTAATATCTATCCTATGTGGCACTCCATTTTCTCCAAATGCATAATAGCATTGGAGTTGCTCTAAGTAACATGTCATTGACATTTTATTCAGCACATGTAGAAATCACTTAGGGTGCGCTTGGTACGCGGGATGAGACAGGATAACGTGGAACAACTTTCTCTTGTCCCACGTTTGGTGCGTTTTAACTTTTAATCAAGGGACGGGACGGGATAACATGGGATAAAAAACATAAAAAATTGTCCCACCTTAAACCCTCGATCAGACTTGTCTCATGCATAGGATAAGTCTCAAAAAGACATTTTTACCCTGAATACTTCAAAAAATTATAAAAATACCAAATATAAAATAAAAACCTAATCTTGAAAGCAGATCTCTCATCCTCACTCACTCATCGCTCCTATCTCTTTCTCTCTCTTAACAATTAATTAAGATGATTTTTAGATTTTTTTTTTTAATTTATTCACCACATGGACAAATTAACAAATGCATTCTTAATTTATTTTTTTTAGATTAATTAAGAATGCGTTTGGTTTTACTAATTAATATTCAGATTTTCTTTACAGAAAATTGTAGTAATCATCAACTTGTAAATTTGATTCTTTAATTTCATCCGATCAAATGTCTCTCACAATACCTTATATATACCACACACACCAAGTCTATTATACCCGAGCACCACATATATGATATATCCATTTAAAAAAAAAATAAACCTAACTGGTCAATAACAACTGGGTTAATTATTTATTTTATTATATAATAAATTTCATGTCATGGGGGCTAAATTTCATTAAGTCACGCCCGATTGATTCTGTCACGTGCCCCGCTACACGTGAAAATATGGGGTTTTGTCACTTTTTTGAGCTGATGTTTCAAGATTATCACCACTTTAATAACTTATGTTTAAAAGGCACCAGAGCAAGTGATTTCCAAAAATGCCTTTACTTTATACATTTTTTTATTATTTTTTTATTTTAACTTTTCTTTGTGTCTGAGATCTACTTTCTCTCTCTAACATGGAAGTTAAAGCTCTCTATAGTTATTCTCAACTCAAACTAAAAAACAAAACCAACTTCATAACATTATCAATACATCTTTATTAGATTAATTTAGTGGCGCTACGCTGATGCACTTGGGGGTCGAGCTGTTGTTAGATTAGATTAGATTAGATTAGATTCTTTTGGTTTTGAATATTTCATTGTTAAAGTTGTTGAGTGTCGGGATTTTCGAGTGGGGAAGACGATGAACAGTAATTTAGTTTTCGAGACTATGTTTTCCGAGACTTTTCATAAACCTTCCGAGACTTCTACTCGAGACTTTTATCCGAGACTTCTACCCGAGACTTTTATCCGAGACTTTTGAATGCTTTCCGAGACTTTTTTATGCTTTCCGAAAGTCTCGAAACGCATTACAAAAGTCCTCGAGACTATTGTAACACTGTCCGAGACTTTTGTATAAGGGTTCCGAGACTTTTGTAACACTGTTCGAGACTTTTTGTATAAGCGTTCTGAGACTTTTGTAACACTGTCTGAGACTTTTGTATAAGCGTTATGAGATTTTTACTAACCTGTTTACTGTTCATTGTCTTCCCCAATCTAACTCTAGAAGCCAGGTCTAAAACTAAAAACCCTAGAAACAAGATCTAACAATTCAAAAATACAAAACGAATGTATAACCCAACAAAACACAATCAAATTGGTATTCAAAATCAAATCGTTGAAGTTACATATCTTGTTTTTTGACAGAAATCAAAATCAAAATGGAACTTGGACAAAAATCGTTGTCGTCTACTGTCGAAATCCGTTGCTTGGATGCTTTGAACCGTCGCGTGACTTCTCTCTCTACTCTTTCTGTGAAATGAAAAGTAAAAAACTAAAAATGAAACATAAGTTTTCAAAATAGCTGACGTGGAAGTACTTTTGGGGGTATTTTTGTCCGTTCACCATAATAGGTGCCTTTTAAACATAAGTTATTAAAGTGGTGATAGTCTTGAAAAGCCAACTCCAAAGAGTGCCATTTAATTTTTGAACCCACACGTATCACAATTTTTTTGTTCTCCTCACATTTGTTTGCGACAAAAAGATTTCAAAAAAATTTCTAAACTAAATTTTGCAACACACTTTCTCTTTTTGTTTTATCTAAACCTTGCAAAAGTTTATACTTTAGCCGGTAGAAAATATTACTAACCACTAGACCCAAAAACGTGAATTAGTTTTCAAAAATATTTTACTTTGAAATTACAGTGGTTGAGTTTATAGGTTTCGAATTCAAAACCGTCAAAGCCAAAGTTGTTATGTTATCATATTAGTATCATCTAAACTTAAAAGCCGTAAACTCAATGATGAATTTTAGGACCCATTTTTTATCATATTCACATAAAATTTGATATAGTTTGACTAACGACAGGTGGTGTGAATGTCAATTTTAAATAAAGTTGTTTCTAGAAATAGGAAAGCAAACTTCATGGAGGAGGTTGGTTTAGTACATTTACTCTTATAGATAACATATTTTTAAAATATGATATTTAAAAATATTAAAACTAGATGAATCATATTTAAAAAATATGAAATTAATTTAATAAATACTTTTATTAAGAAAATAAAAAGAAACATTTTCCACCGCTCATCCCCAACCGTCCCAAGCATTTTCTCTTTCACGTTCAACACCTCCATTAGTTTGACTTGATTTGACAATAGAAATGGCTATAATACCCCAGAATTAAAATAAATAAATATTTGGCGCTCTTTTTGTTTTTTTTTTTTCAACATTTGATCAAATTACCATAGTGATGATGAGCAAATAAGGGTCATAGCAGTCTTTGAACTAGGGTTGGCAAAATAAAGGTCCAGATCCGTATTAGACCCACCATGTTTTTTTTTTTTTTTCTTCTTCTAATAATAATAAAAATTACAAAACCTAACTAATTCTTTTATCTACCAAGTAAAACCTGATCTAAATGCATTTCAAAAGAAAAAAAAAAAACAAATATGAATGCATTTCAAAAAACCCAATCTGAAGCTAATAGTAAAGTAGAATATGATTATAAACAATCAAAAAGCTTCTAAATATAGGCAGAAAAACAAGAAAAGCAACTCAAGTTGTCTACTAGGGTCAAATTAAAAGATACCAAAATGAAAAAAAAAAAAAAAAAAAAAAAAAAAAAAAAAACTGGCAGCAGAGACAAGAAGAGCATATTTGCGTAAGCTCCTTAAAATCAGGCATTACTTTTTAAACAAATAGCACTCGAAGTTGTATTTGATTCAAAAAAAAAAAAAAATCCAGTTTTCAGTGCTCTAAATCTCATAAGAACTACAACCCACAAAATTTGTAGTCTCTCAAAATTTTGAAGCAGATATATTAATCTACAAAATAGACTATAGAGTTTCTTCTAGCTTCACATAAAAAGTGCTTGAGAAAAAAAAAAATTGAATCAACTTCGAGATATCATTTTGCCAATGAAAAAAAAAAGAGAGAGAACTTTGTAGATAAAAATTTGACCAAAAACAGAGAAGTTCAAAAACACCTTTTTTTCACGAAAGATGATAACTACATTAACGAAATTAAACAAACTTGGAATATATATTAGATAGAAAAATCAGGGTCAGACAACCCTAGTTCAAAGACCATAATTAAGACCGGACCAATTACCATAGTTGTGAGAAATTACCATAGTGATGATGAGCAAATTTTGGCATTAACAAAATTGCATGATCCTTTTGAATGTATAATATGTTAATCATAAGCAAGAACACTGTATAACGAAGTGTGAATGAACACTTCACTTCGTCATAATAGTGTTCTTGCTTATGATTAACAGATCATACATATAAATAAACTAAATTCATTAAAACCCAATAAACTAAACTAACCCAAAAACTTTGTTAAAATAGATCAACTAAAATTAAAAATAAATAAACCCCTTTCTTATTTCATCGATCATCATTCGATAGATTCCCAAACCCCTCACTTTTTCTTTCTTTTACACTTTCCAAATCTCAAACCCTAACCTCTCTTTTCTCTAAAATCTCCTAATTTGAAAGAAAATTCCCTCAACTTTAATCTTTTTTA
Organism: Acer yangbiense; assembly: GCA_008009225.1. Lineage (NCBI taxonomy): Eukaryota > Viridiplantae > Streptophyta > Magnoliopsida > Sapindales > Sapindaceae > Acer > Acer yangbiense. The sequence continues at coordinate 34,849,987 of CM017769.1, read as the reverse complement.
TTTATTTACTTAGAATGAATTTGATTTTAGGTTTTGTATTTTATTATTGAGATTTAGGTTTTGTTTTTTTTAATGTCTCTCCTTATGGGATAACGAAGTTAGAAAAGAGAAGAAAAATCTTAGGAAAGCTAAGATTTATTTTATTTTTGGTGATATGAAAAGAAAAATATACACCGAAAATTTTTATTGTGTGGTTCACTAGTGGTCCACACCACTATCTCTTGTTAGGTATATCGATGTTTTTTTTTCCTCTCTCGTATCATTTTGATTTGATTATTACAAATAAAATTTTTGCTTAGTAGTTAGTTCAAAATTTTAGGATTTTTAAATAGGAAAAAAAATTTATATTAGCCCACCCCTAAAAAATTTTCCAGCTACGCCCCGGGTTATCTATAAGAGTAAATTGTACTAAACCAACCTCCTCCATGAAGTTTGCTTTCTTATTCCTAGAAACAACTTTATCTAAAATTGACATTCACACCACCTGCCGTTAGTCAAACTATGTCAAATTTTATGTGAATATAATAAAAAATGGGTCCTAAAATTCATCGTTGAGTTTACGGCTTTTAAGTTTAGCTGATACTAATACGATAATAGAACAACTATGGCTTTGACGGTTTTGAATTCGATACCTATGAACTCAACCATTGTAATTTCAAAGTAAAATATTTTTGAAAACCAATTCACGTTTTTGGGTCTAGTGGTTAGTAATATTTTCTACCGGCTAAAGTATAACTTTTGTAAGGTTTGGATAGAACAAAAGGAGAAAGTGTGTTGTAAAATTTTGTTTAGAAATTTTGTTGAAATCTTTGTCGTGAAAAAATGTGAGGTGAACAAAAAAAATTGTGATATTGGAGTGTAGCGGGGCATGTGACAGAATCAATCAGGCGTAACTTAATGAAATTTAGCCCCCATGACATGAAATTTATTATATAATAAAATAAATAATTAACCCAGTTGTTAACTTGTTATTGACCAATTAGGTTTTTTTTTTTTTTTTTTTATAAATGGATATATTTGGTGTTCTAGGTATAATAGACATGGAGTGTGTGATATATATAAGGTATTGTGAGAGACATTTGATCGGATGAAATTAAAGAATCAAATTTACAGGTTGACGATTACAACGATTTTCTGTAAAGAAAACCTGAATATTAATTAGTAAAACCAAATGCATTCTTTAATTGATTTTTGGATTAATTTTTTTGAATTGTTCTACTTTACTCAAACCTCCAAAAACTCATCCATCATCAAGTATCACAGCAAAAATTAAGATATCTAACTCCATATAAAATAGAGTTACTAATATATAAAGAATTACTAACACCGTCAAAAATTTTAAATAATTCATTTATAAAGATTTCTCGTTTTATTTTTTTTTTCCTTCGAATAAATGGATGTTTCTTTAGCTACCTAACAACAATTGAAAATAGCCACAAAGATACAAATGTTGGATGTGCAAATTGCCTATGTAAGAAAATGAAAAATAAGACGATTGAAAAACCATAAAATGGAAAAAACTCAATGTTGGTAAATGGTAATGATTGCATTTACATTGAACAAACAAGAAACTACAAATTCCAAACAACCACTATTATATACATAAGATGAAGAAAGGGTAAAAGCAATAAGCCTAGAAGTCACTTGAAAAGTCAAATTTACAAGCATGGTATCACCCCATTTCTTCTTTAACCAACATATTACTGAGCTTAAGTTGCTTCTCCAGAGGCAAGTAATCTTTCAAAGATACACAGGCACAATGCATCATGCGCAATAGGAAAGCAGCCATACCATTCTCACTTCTGTCGATAGACTGTGAGCTAGTCGATGATTCAGATTCACCCATTCCAATGCTTGTAGCCCAATCATATATCCGTTCTGTTGATACCCAAAGATACGAAACAAAAGGCTCTGCAACAGTTCCCCAATTGGGTTCTGATAGAAGAGAAGTAAGGGTAACTGGTAGATCATTCAGCACAGTAATCCGATCCAGAATAAGAAGAGGCATATATCTGCAACAGCTCCCAGATAGCAGACCAAGAAATTGAAGTGACTGCAGCAAGATGAAGGATCATTTTTTTATAAGCATAGGTAAAAAGAGATTCATCTTTGAAAAAGACTGGGATCGACTCTTCCCTTTACACTTATTAGACAATCCAAAATCGGGGAAGGCCATCAGATTATAACAGAGGGACATATAGCAGTTAGTTCAGAAAAGCAAAACAAAGGTTATATATAGAACAAGTAAACACAATCAACGTGTTAGTTAGCCCAACAATGGTAGGTAGACATAAAGCTGCCAGCCTGCCATGCCCCATCTGGATTGTAATAACAAAATTATTTTCAAATTATGGTAACCCTTATGGAACGTTAACTAACAGGGAATGGAAATTAAAGGGAATCAAGTTCCGTTGGAACCAATGGCCCCTTGCCTTGGTGGTTGGAGTTTCCAAGGGATGCTCCACCACCAAGGTTCAAGCCTTGCCTTGGTATGTATATATTTTGTCCCACCTTGGCTATTAAATCCCAAGTGTGGGTGCCCTCTCCCGGTTCTATTGGGAGCAACCCTCTCTCTGTTGTGAGAGTTGTAATCCATTTGTACCCTCTCCCCAATAGTGGGAGTAGTATTCCGGGCTGTGCTTGTAGAGTCTAATCTCGCCAGGTCCCGGCAGTTGTTGTTGTAATTCAAAAAAAAAAAAGGTTCCGTTGGAAAGGAAATCTAGCAAGAACTTAATTCATGAATCATGATTTGAGTGTGGGTCCACGAAATTTGATTCCCAGCCGTTTGTTATAAACATTGTAATCACAAATTAGGAATTAAGCTCTATTTCCCTAATAAGGATTCTCAATTATTAAAAACGCACTTAGATCCAAAAACTTAAACTATTAGGAAAGAACCCAACAATTGTATTTAAATACTATAATACACCCCCTCATGTGCACGACCAATGAGCATGCTACTTGACTCAAACTCAAGCCCAAACACAAACACATAACAAATCAGTTAAGAAATAATAATAATCAAGTGTAGAGACTCAAACTCAAGCACTCCTAGTAAAACAAGTCTCTAATACCATGTCAATAACCACTAAACCCAAAAACTTAAGTTGTTAGGAGTCCAACAATAGTTTAAGCATTCTAACACCAAACACAGTTTTTACTTAGAAATGATGGGAACTCTTTTACATGCTGTCTAAATGATCTATAGTTTTCCAACATGCTTTATTTCAATCCAGAACCGATTGCTTTCTGCAAATCCAGAGTGTTGAATACATCTGCTCATGTTTAGCTATAAATAATTTCCATATCAAAGCACATTTAATTTATTGGTGTAGTAGTCCACAAGTAAGTGAATTATGCCTACCGTGGAAGGATAACATGAAACGCAGCTAATTTCAACTGCATCAACAAGCCACTGTCTTTTAACACTTGTGTCCGCCTGTTGCAAAGCAGCCACAACTTCAACAAGCACATCCCAGATACCTGAAATAATGAAGTTCATTAATGTTGAAAGCTGATCTCATTAGGAAATCTCTCTCTTCCACAATGCGACAGTTAGCCAACATTTTCCAATTTTTAAGTTGTGATGATTTGTTTATATCTGCCAATAATTCATGTATACCATAGAGAAACTAACCAAGTGATTCAAAGTTCAATACGTAAGCTTTTAGCTTTCCCAGCTGTGTCAACGGGAAGGAACCAATTCTAACTAGCTTGGCTGTTGCTTGAATCTTTTTTAGTGCTTCGCTTAATTGGGCATCTCCTTGTACTGTATCCACATGTGAAACCTGCATGTTGCATATGACAAATATTATGAGGTATCCGATGAAATAGGACATTATAATACTATAACATTTATCTTCAAGGATTTTATGCTGATCAGTCTACATGCACACATAGCCGGAGTCAAGGAAATAAGTTGTTTTTGAAAAACAAATTCAAGTCAGTTCCACATTTCCATATAACAATAAAAACATGAAATTTGTAAGAACATATTAACTGGCATAGAACAGTGTTCTTTCCCCCTCTTTTTATGAGAAACATAAAAGTAATAAAGAGAGAAACCAAAATGGAAGGATGAAGTGAATCAGGAAGACACCAGACCAAGAAGAAAAGCTATACAAGATACCAAAAAAAACCCCACCAAAAGTCAAAACTCACTTTGTTCTCAAAAGTCAAAACTCCTATAGAAATATACCCCCTTGTAGTATAACCTATGATTAAGAGACTGCTGCCTCCCAGTTGTTAAGAATAATGAAGAAAGACACATTACAAAATTATCAAGTTCTCAACAAATGAATCAGCAAATATGTTTGTGAGGCAGCTGTCAGGAAAGGGAGTTTTGAGAGAATTGCTTAGTGAAAATAAAATAGAAAAAAAAAAAAAAAACAGAGAGAGAACAAATAACCATACCTGCAGAAAATCCAATAACCATTCTTGACGAGTCTTCCCTAAGCATGCAACTGCCTTGGACCATTCCTCTACCATATTTGTCTTATTCGTGCCACCGATTTTAGTAGATTTTGATGCAGGCAACAAGGTAAAAAGTACCTCCATGCACTTTTCCATGTTTTGAATGTAATCTAAAGAGTCAAGAGAAACTTCTTCAAGACACAGATACAGACCCTTCCAGCATGAGATCCGTAAGAAGCTTTTCTGATCAGGATCTTGGTGTGAAGAAACTAAAGAAAAGAAATTTTTTATATCATCAAATAGTTTCTCAAGCCTTGAACCAGAGAATAACTTTACAAGGTCTGGCAGATGGAAGAGCAGAAATGCCTGCAAGTTCAGCTCAAGTGATCTGAACCTGGAAAGATCAGATAGCTCATCTAGAAATGTTAGAAGTGAATCGAATTGGTTTGCATGAGCTAATGAGAATTGTATGCACTCCTCCCTAAGTGTTCCTCTCATATCAGCTGAATCTGGTGGCAACAACTTGGCAACCTGGACCTCATATCTCATGCAGCGTCTAATAATTGCTCCCCAATCCAAGGTTGGCAATCTGGGTGCTCGTGAAAGGCACCTTAAAACAGTTGATACTGTTGCAACATGTACATCGGTATCTGTCTGTATCTCAGAAAGTCAAAATACTACATAGATTAATAATCAGATTTTTATAAGGGTTAAACACCACACACAGCAAGAACACAATTTATTTGCCAGAAAATCAATACAGAGCAGAGGAACCTAACAAAGTGATGAATCACTCAGAATCAAAGAGCATAAGTTGGCTTTTATTTAGCAGTTAATAACCACATAGTTAAGGTTAACATACAGTTGTGTGATAAAGGTTTGATCTAAGGACTGATTTCAATCACAGGCTACCATTCATGCAATTGTATGAAAAGCTTTGTTATACGTCTCAAGTAAAACTGCGAAGGCTAATGCCAAATATGCATACATCATACATGCATATATACATCATATAGTCATAGGGGTTGTTAACACAAAATAGAGAGGGGAAAGAGAGAATAGCGTTGTATATTATTCAGCCAAAGATACATTAATTTATAGTGCTAGGCCTAGAAGAAAAAAGGAAGGAGAATCAATCACAACAATTACTCAATCAATCACCTAGCCAATTACATCAATCTATGGCTGATTGACACCTTGATTGTAGTTGATTGGCAACTAGATTAACAGTTGACTTTAACAAGGGTATATGACGACTCAAGTATTATTATACCACGAGCAAAATAATGTAGCAATTTCTTTTTTTCAAAATTTTCTTGTCTACAAGTCATATGTCATGACTTGCTGGTCTAGCAGGACCTCGCTCCCAAATAAGAGAACGACTTCCCCAGTTCCCCCCTATCATGTAGAATTAATCTTCCCTATTTCAGATTGTCATTTTGGAAAGCCAATGTGAGATTAGTCTGATTTAGGTAAATAATGTTAACTTTGTCAAAGAGAACAATTATTAAGGGACACAAGAAAATAACCTATGACAGAATGTGAAAAAAAAAAAAAATGAATAAGTTAAGAATCGGATAAATAAATTTTGATAAATGAAGATCCTCGTTACTAACATAAAACAAAACAAAACAAAAAATTTGCAAGCAAGAACCTAAAGAAGAATTCTGCCTGAGATAACAAATTGAGCATCAATTCTGTGTGACCATGAATTTGGAGCAAGAGACGTACCCCAGAATAATTTAGAGAAGTTAGCCACAAACTGAGCTTCATGACAGCACTATCCTCAGAGAAACTTTGAGTAACTGATTTTGAACCAGGCTCATCTGTCTGAATATTATTGTCAACATTTAGTAGTTCTTTTGACCTCAAATGATTTTGGAGAAACGACATTGCCCATGCTGCATACTGCTGTAGTTGTTGGTCATCAGAATTTTGTGCAACAAGAAATATATCTTGAATTACTGATGTCACGTATTGTTCACAGACAGGATCAGAAAGTAAAGGTCCCAGAATAGAAGAATGTTCCTGTGAAGAAAAGATACAGACATTTATTAACAATCAAGCAATAAAAGATGGGCTGGAGATGGGGAGGAGGGGAGAAGGCACGCGAACAAATAGTGTAAACATGCTGATTAAAACTGAAAAGCACACACATGACTACCTTATGTGCAGAACCGGCATGCATAGATGAGGTCAAGGCATGAACATTAACAAAAAATCCAGCACTTGCTCCCAAAGAATTAACAACTCCAAGCATCCCACCCAAATGAATGATTGGAGGATAAGGATTAGAGTAGCATTTCTTAAACAATTCCATTAATGAATTTAGATGTTCAACTTTTATAGAGTGCACCCCTTCATTCAAAATGCAGGAAAGGAGGCTTCCTGCTCCAATGCATGATGCCATTAACAAGTTCTTATGGAAGTTGCTAGATTTATTAACAGATATTAACTCAGAAATGAGCTCCCTGTAGCCATTCACAAGATGATCCAGTTCCTTATCATCCATCAATTCTACTCTTCGACAGAATGCAACTACAATGGGAAGTGCCACGCAGGATCCTATGGATAAAAACTTCTCAGATCTATCACCATGAAAATCAGAATTTTGAACCAGATAATTAACATGAGGAATCCAGGATATGATTAAATCTTTTATCTTAAGCACAGCATCCTCAGCCCCAGCTCTGTATAGTGCACCAATAGAATTCGCCAAACCAAGGACAAGTCCAGCAACACCCCACACATCATCCTCCAAGTCCTCAAAATTCTCAAGCAACCATTCAGGAGTTATATTGGTATCCACGTCTGAGTTCACTGGAAGATGAGCAGAGAGACTTTTAAGAATATTAGATGAAGAGGGAGCAAGTTGACATAACATATGAGCCAACACTTTAACTGTTCTTCCAAGTAATTCCATTTCCTGCATGTTGTAGGTTTCTTTGTCCATGTTAGGATTATCAACAGCTTCAATCCTAGCAAGAAGATCTTGACATGAAAATCCCAAGCCAACCCCACAGGCTCCTTTCACAAGGGTGCTTCTGCTACCACACAAAACCTGAAAGCATGCACTTTAAGTATAATAAGCAGCTGAATTGTTAAACCTTTCTTGATGCATGTGGTATCATCTTCTTAAAGTTAAAAAAATATATGTATATGTAACCTCATCTACAGTTCAAACTCCATTTCATCTGGAACAGTTACAGTTCTTTGTTTCCTTTTAAGCATATTTATTTTAATTTTGCGTGGAGACACTTTACTTTCGATCACATAAAGTTTGGTCTCTTAGTAAAGACTTGCATTTTAAGAAGACCAGTGACTACTGAAGTCACAATTACTAATATCGTTCTTTTCTCCAATATTCTCTTCTTTAAATGTGAGATAAAGTCAAAGAAAGGGAAGAGGAAATCAAGAAATAGGAAACAAATAGAAAATTAAAAAATCAAAGAAATAATTATTAGGAAAGAGATAAAAACAAAATGGGAAACATTAATTTTTCCTTAAAAAGAAGAACAATAGAGTAAAGTTTAGAACTCCCATCTACCAAATAAAACAAACACTATGTGTTACTACATATCTGGTATTCTATACTGCCACCCTCTCAATCCTCTAAGAGGAAATATCACATCCAGCTGAAAATATTTGTTTTAGATTCTAGTATTCTACATGTGAACTATGAAATCTTCAAAAAAGTTTAAACTTCAAGATTAATAAGAGAACAAAAAAGAAGGGAGGATGAGGGGGAGGGGAATCATCCATACAGATAAAAAGATCAAATGCAAACTTTGGGTCAAAGGCTGATACTGAAAGTAGTATGTGGATGAAGTATTGTAGAATATAAAATCTAAAACAAAACCCTTACCCATTACAATGAAGAATTTTGTGGAGAAAATAGAAGGACTGTGATCTACAACTAAGTCACAGTCATACAGATGCCAACAACAAGAAATAGAGTAAATCCATTAACAGAGTTAGGCTTAACATGTCAACATGATTTTGGTTGTTGAGAAAGGTAAAACATAAACACGAATTATCAGGTCAGGTATCCCACATGAATTTTGTGCGGGATCACCGATTGTAATCGGTATAAAAAAACAATTACACTGATTGATTATAATCAGTGATCCAGCACGAAAAATTCGTGCGGGATCTGACCTAATAACTACTAAAAACATAAAATGACAACTGAAGGATTGGTAAAGCTTTGTATTCGAGATCAAACATATGTTGAATTCATATGAATTGCAGCATATCGACAATACTAAATAACATCCATCTAAACTATGTAGTAAAAAGATTTAAATTTTTCTTAAAACTTTATCTAATAAATAATTATATTACCAAATCTTTTATAACTTAGAACCTGGCTGAATGGGTACTTACCATAGAATTAAGTGATCTAACTCAAATTAAGTTACGTTAATTATTTTGTTTTGTAAAATATTTTCACATACAGTAACCTTTTTGTAGAAAAGTCCAAACTAACATCAAACTGTAACTCTGTATACCTCAATAAGTCCATTGATGTTCTGAAATTTCTGCTTATGGTCAGTTACGTGTAGGGAGCTTGAGATTAATCCAAGAGAAAGTGCAGCTGACCACTGGCGATGCTCATGTTCATGCTGAAATAACCAACTCAATAGAAACTTTGAAGCAGTTGACTTAATAGTATGGGCTGATGGAGGCAATACCTGAAGAAAAAAAAATTAAGCAAAAGCATCTAATAGAGGATCGAAAAGCAAGTAAAGAATAAATCTAATCTACTATAATTACATTATCAAGTATATTAAATTATAAACAACAGTAACTCAGACAAATTAATTGACCGATTTAAAGTTCTATGGTGTGCTTGGCAAGTGGATATAATAGGATTATAATTAGGATTAAACTGGATTGATCTTTGAATTGAATTAATTTAATACTATCCTTTATTTGATGAAAGTATGAAACCTGTGATGGCCTAAAGTAATCGTCTCGTATGTATTGAATCGATAAGAGTAAATTAATTCTTAAGGAAAACAAAATGATTACAAATCATTTTGAGTAAAATAATTTTACATTATTATTTAAGGGAAATAATTTTTTTTTAATAAAATAAAAAATATTTAATAAATTTATTTTGACTAAAATAAAATAATTAAGTCATTTTTTGATAAAATAGAAATATTTTTAATAAAGTATAATTATTAACACTTATTTTTAAATAAAAATAATTAATTTAGTATTTAAGAGAGAGAGAGAGAGAGAATGAAATAGTCCTTCAACTAATTATCCCATGGGTGGGAGGTGGGATAATTTTATCCCACAAGAAGTCAGTTAGGATTGTTTACCCAAGCCAAAGTGACACCAATAATCATGGGATTGGACTAAATTCAATCCAATCCCATGTCTTGTACTGTCTGGCAAAGAGGACCTTATTATGTAGGAGAATTCTCTCCAAGACAGCCCATTTAACTGTTGAGAAACACTACTGTCGGAACACCATTATCACAAAAGAGAATACACCAAGCACATCTATGCAGCAAAATATACATAAAACATATTTGGCAGGATTCATTCCCATAGTCTAGACGTTCCATCTTGTCGTTGTAATGGATCAAGTACAAAATTGTTAACTGTTTAATATAGTTCTGTTCTTAACATGCATCCTATTGAACTGCCAAGAAAAAAACTCAAAGTCTAATAAACATTAAAAGGAAGTTCATTGTTCTGATTCTTACCGCACCAAGTGCACCTATTGCCAGTGCAATATTTTCAGCAGATCTAGGTAAAGATTCTTCTGAGACTCGTATCGTTCTCTGCATAATAATAGTGGAGAATCATTTTGGAAGCACTGTAGTTGAATGACTGTAATATACAAACACGACAGTGTAAAAGCATAGGCCATAGGGAAATTGGTGAACCTTCAGAATATCATTAGCAGCTTTAGAAGTCCTATCCAAAGCAATGGATTCTGCTTTAGCATCAATCAAAAAGACATTAGCCCTCATCCAACGGCGCATGAAGGATTTCCATGATTGCAAAGAAAGAAGTGCAACAAAAATATTTCTTGAGAGCTGAAGAGATGCTGCAATATCCACCAGTGCATTCTCATATGCGACGTGTACATCCCGTAATCCCTAAAGTTGGGTAAGCAAAATTGAGAGCATAGTAAATGTAAATCCTCCATAGGGAGAAAAATGATTAAGTACGAAGAACTCACCCTTGACACCCCTTGGTTCTTCAAATCTTTAGGCGTGAAGGAAAGGCATAACAGAGCTGCACCGGGTAAGTCTCTGGCATAACTTTTTTTTCCTGCAAACAATAAGCTTTACTAGACACTCATAAAAAGAATTAACAGAATAATCAATTTTGTTTTTTGTAATTTTTTTTGGATAGGAAATAGAAAACTTTACTCAAAGATGAAGAAAACAAGTGCAAAAGTGAAACAGTAGTTCACCAAAACAACAAACTGAACAAAAATTAAAGATACAAGAAATTCAATCAATTAACAGAAGCCTTCCAATCAAGCATGATGAAAAATAATTAATTGTCTCTGAATTCTTCTGAAGTAGATGCCCACCAAGAAGCTAAATTATGATCTTCTTGGTGTCCCATAAAAAGTTGTCCTCTTTAACTTCATAAAACAATCTTCTATTCCTCTCTAACCAAATAACAACTATGATAAGGAAAGAAAAGAGAAAACAGTATCGACTCTATTTTTTTTTCATTTGGCAAGGAATCCGAAAGAATATTATTTAGAGAAAAGGTTGCAATTAAGATGAACCAGCAGTCCACCTACTCAAAACATCTAAAAAAAAAAACAAGCCACACCTGAAATAACAATCAAATCATATTTGCTCAAGCCAATAGAGAGGCAACAAAAACTAAATAGGAACCAGCAATTCTTTTAAGTTTTAACAAACAAATTGAGTACCACATATCTCATTATACCTGAAGAGAAGATAACCTGAGGAAAAACATCCAGCAATTTTTCAACCTTACTTCCTGGGACTTTTTTATCCTTTATGAATCTTCGCCGATTGCTGAATCAAATTGACAAAAGGTTTTCAGTACATGATATGGGATTATTTTCTTCAACATGGGGTGCAAAGAAACAGATTCTAGGATATGTAATTTTTACATGTGCTCATGTGATATAATTTTGACTTGAAATCCTTCCATAGCCCTAAGTACATCTTGGTTTGTCTCTGAACAAAGAACCTCCATGCTCCTTTTCTTGAAATCTAAAATATTTTTATCTATTTGCGATACCTGGCAAAAAACAAAAACCTATTAAGTAAACGCTGGAAAAAAATGAACAAAGTTAACAGCAAAATTAAACAAGTTGCAATATACTTCAGTTCACTTGTGAGTGTCACAAAGTGATAATGGGAAAACCATTCCGGAAATAAGATTTTCCACCTATTCACAAAGTTTACCTCATATTGGCTCAAGGCCTCAAAGGCAGAGGCTCTAGCCTTTACCCACCGTAATTCATGATCTGGATAAGCAGCGGTGCCAGCATCCCACAAGATCTTCAAAATAGTCCTTGAAGCTTCTGGATATGCTTCAGCATCCATTGCTCCCCATCTCAGAAGAAGGCATATGCTGCCAATAAGCAGAAATTAGCAGGCACAGATGCATCTTTAAAACCAGAAAAGAAAATATCCTTGATGACTCATACAATTTGCGTAGAATGTTATTAACAAACAATTCAAACTTTGTATAAAAAATGAACAGAAAAGATATGCAGACTGTAACATTAGATAAAGCAACATTAGAAGCATATTGTAGCGGGAAAAGAACCTAGGTTCTGACAAAAACAATTTTAGTATATCAAGGAAGAAGGCTTAGGGAGGCTTTTTTTTTTTTTTGGACAAGAGAAAAAGAAACCTAGGTTCACCTTTTTGGAAAGTGTTGTCATTATTGATTTTAAAAAAATCAGTGGCAGAATCAGGTAATGCTTACCTTTGGGCAAGAATTGGGTCCAACGAGTAGTCTAGCATATGTTTCGCAATGACATCCCAAGCAGTATAAAAATCTGGACCAATTAAATAATGGAATATCTGATCAGAATTTTTAATATATGCATATTAGCAGGATAAATTAACAAAGTAAGATACGACGACACAGAAACTAGAAATAACCAAGTGCTTGGAATCAATTATAAAGCACAAAACAAAGTAATATGCGATGATAGCACTAATTAGTAATTATGATATTCTTTATGCCCTTGCTGACCACTGTAACAAGTCATTGGAAAATGTAGATATGTTTTGTAAGAAAAACTTCCTGCTTTGTTAGAAAAAAGAACATTGGATGAACAATCTTTACAGCAGAAGCAATAAGGAAAGAACAAGTTAAAAAATTACCTAACCATCTATTCCAAACAATCTCTTAAAAAATAGCAACTATTTAAGTCAATAGCACATTCAATATTGTCAGTAACCAACGGACCCAAAAGCTTAAGTTGATATGAAATGGCCTAACAATAGTATTTAAACACTCTTAACACACCCAATCTCGAGCACGACCAACAAACTTGCAACGTGGTTCGAGCCCAAACACAAATGCAAATTCAGATAACTATTAACAAATTCATATATAACCACGTGGAGAGACTCAAACTCAAGACTCCTTAGTATAACCAGGCTCCAATAACCAACATACCCAAAAGCTGATAGGTAATTGGCCCAACAATTGTATTTAAATTTTAAGCAATTTGCCAATTTAACATATATTACCAATTACATCAGCTTCACAAAGGTGGGCAAGGCTTTGAAAACCAAGAGCTTGAACTATAGGATCTTGACTCTCAATGCAAGCCTGTCATTTGAAAAATGGTAAAATCAGCAGACACCCGTGTACGGATGTGTGAGACAAAGCAATATAAAATAACTTTCAGAAAACACATACCGAAACAGACAAGATAAGGTCCACACCCCTATCAGGGTTTTTTCGGCAAACATCAAAAATAGAAGCAGCCATGCTTATACAGATATTTCTTTCATACATGAAGTCAGTGAACCCTTTTGGATATAATACTCCCTAAAATGTTAAGAAGAAACAAATCAGAATTTAAAAAATAAAATAAAATAAAATAAAATAAAAGAACCAGAACACAATAGATACAGTGCACCGTGCATAGAAGAAAATACTGTAGTGGGAATTCACATATTAATCTGTAAAGTCCAACAATTTTGATTACGAGTTTGGTGTAAAATCCAAGTTGCAGATTACTTATATTATCATGTAAACCAACTGAGCCGAATGTTTAACAAAGTTGCTGCTCCCACTTCAACAGTTCAACCTCACTTTTCCTTTTTGTCCCCACATAAGCTTATTCATGTTTAATTGCACTACTGTGTAAGCTAATTGCTAATATAGTCACAATATAAAAAATACCAAGTCTATTAAAAAAAATTATGGATCACAAATTCACAATTGTGTTCATTTTTATTTTTATTTTTTAGAAAAATAAAATATCCTTGGGCATTTCATGGAGTCAGGCAAAAAGAAGAAATGCTGTAAAAATCTTACTTGCAAACTCCCAAAGACACGGTCATTGATCTCCCAGGTCTGACACAACAAGCGAATGGCTGTAGCATATAACACTCTGGATATGAAGTAAATGACTACTGTGATTGGCTAAAAACAATTCATTAAAATAAAGCAACTCTAAAAGTTATATCCACAACACAATTAACAACAAAAAAATAATATTAGAAGAAAATGACTATTGAAAAATTTAATAATTGAAACTTCATCGCAAGAATGGATGCAACGTTGCCATCATACAGATGGAGACTTTATGGTGGTGTAAATCAACAACTGACACCCCTGAGGAGCCAAATGAAGCTCATGTGACAGTAAGACCCCCACAATTAGCATAATTAGATTCTAGCGACAAATATGAGACTGTCACTCAACACAACACATGCAGTACAAGTGTGGGCATTAACTAAAACCATATGCAGAATTGCAGATAAGAGGCTAAGATACCATTTGAACATTCAAACGTATTAACAAATGTCATAAAAAGCACCTAGTGCACAAGAGGAGCACTCTAGATGGCAACAGTATGAAATTATAATTTGAAGAAAGCCATTCATAAGAATATCAGAAGATCATAAAACATAAATGTTGATACCCCTGCAGTCATAAGAATATCAGAGGATCATAGATTGTCCTTTAAAAAAATGAAGAAATTAACAAAAAGTTCACCTCATTCATGACATGGCAACACTTACCAGAAAAGAGGATATTGTCAGACTAGTCAATTTAAAAAATTGTAATATCACACCAAAAAATACACATCAAGGTAAATCAAAGGAGAGCCAATAAATATGATTTTAAGTACATACGGCTTTGCATCCTTGTGCAGCATTGGCAAGAAGGTTTGAACTACAAGCGGAATCATAGCTGATTGGGAAGCAAGTGATGGAAGCATCCCCAAAAGTTTTAGCTGCAAGAACAGTTGACAATTTCTTCATCCCAACAATAATGACATATTACAGAAGCAAAAGAGAAAGCTATATATGGTCCATATTACGTAGAAGATACAATGAGTTGAGAACTTAAAAGGAAAACTCACTAGCATATTATGGCAAATAACATCTTTTCTGGAGAATACATTACTGTAAAATAGAACGACTAGCAGCAATGGAACTCCCAATTTAGGATCCAATAAACCAATAGCAGCAGCAAGATCAATAGCAGAATTCCAAAGTGACGGATGCATCATTAAAACACTGGCGATTGCACAGAGTAACAGCATTTCTACAAGGAAAAATAGTGGGGATAATGCAACGTGAAGTACATGAAAGTTGAAGTCAATAACAAACTCACAAAACTAGAATGGATTGTTACATGCTAAGAGTGAACAGACTTTATCAGCTTTGTACCATTTGAAAAAGTCTTATGTGATGCAGAGATTGGTTGTGAGGATTTTTGTCTGTCAACAATCCACAACAAATATTCTCTTAGTTGAGAAGTCCATGGTTTTGGTCCATTGTCCATTTCTTTGATGCCAGAACCTCCAACAGAATCCAAGGTTAGAAAGGAAGAACCTAATAATATGCTTTGATCCTGAACACGAAAAAATCACAAAGAGCCTCAATTATCAAATGCTAACAAATTTGAATTTTTAAATTTTCATATTCCTACTTATCCAGGCTTCTTCTCATGCAAAGTAAAGACCGAGAAAAATATGTATTTAATAATTGAGCACCTCTCTATCACGAACTACAAACTCTAGCAAATAAACCTGATTTTCAATTGTGAATAAAAACCACAGCCTAGCACTCTCAAATTTATACTCTATTTAACACCTTTTAATAAAAATAATCAAGTTATCCAACAGTTGTAACAAAAACACAAATAACCGTAAAAAATATTTTTAAAAAGAAAGAAATGCAGATGTGAGATAATAAGAACAAACCTGAAACCACATATGTTTCAACACCCTAAAAACAAAAAACTCAGGTCTGCTAATTGGTGGATATCCCCCATTGATGGCCAGTTCAAGCTTCTGTGCTGACAACAGTTTTACCAAAGGCTTCTCTAACATGAAAAGCAAATCAGATGCTGCTTTTTTAACTGGCTTAGAAGTTGTTGACATAAGGTTTAGGGCAGGAAATATCAATAAAAGCTCTTCATTCAGATCAGATGTAGCTCCATATATCCCAAAATCTGAAAAGATGATATGAAGGTGAAACTGTAAACACACAGTAAAACATTCAGATAAATGTAGCAGAAAATAATAAAGATCAAGCAGGCGTAGTTCACATTTTTTGGTAAATAATAAATCAGAAACAGCAATAACAAAAGTACTAAGCTGGTACTTTTTCTTAAATACCAACAAGGGGTTAGGGCTCTAAAAATTTAGGCAAAAGTAATCACCCCAACTGCATTTACATGTGATACTTGTTAGTGAAGTCATGAATTAAAGTTGCATAAAAGAAAACGTAGAGACTAAGCACAAAGAAACTAAAGTCAACTGTGTTGAATCCTAAGCTGATGTCTGCACTAAGAATAATATATATTATCAAGGAACTGAGGAAAACAGTAAATATCAAAGTGAGATAGGAAAACATACCAGTTCCACTTTTCCAGTTTAAGAGGAATAGTAGCAATTTCAATATACACAGTTGTTCATGCTCAAGCTCTGATTCAATGAGGATGGCAAATAAAGAAAGTATTGCTGATGATAATTCAGGTTTATATTGCAATGACAGATCCCGTTGGGCAACCAATATACATTTCAACAGTTCAACTATGGGCTCAATGCTGCTTGAGTGCTTGTGAGGAGATGTGCAAAGTGAAACTACAGTGCCAAACAGCTCCACTCCACACATTTGAGACTCAGTAACAAGCTGCTAACATTAACAGAAAACAAATCACATTAAATGACACCAAAAAAGAAAATTAAACAAAAAATAATGGTTTGATTTTAAACTTCATTGTCAACGCTTGACACAGCACAAGAAAAAAAATCAAGCATGGGAGATTCTATTACAAAAGTTAGTGGGACACTGAATTAAAGTTTTAAGAACATACCGATCCCTTCAAAACCAAGTGTCTCAGAACCACTATATATGCATCCACTGTACATTCCACAATGTAATTGAAATTCTTATGTTCCTGAAAGTTCTAAAGAAATGAGATCCTATGAGTATGATTGTATGAGGTTGCACTGAATCCATTAATTCCAAAATTTAAAACAAGCAGTTTACTGTAATATTACAGAAAGGGAAATGAATCACTCAACAAGCATACTTACATCTAATTTTTTCTGCGGAAAATTGTTAAGGCAACCTATTAAAAGCTTGAAAACTGGCAATGCATCATCAGGAAATGAACAACAAAGTGATGCTACCGACGATACCAACTGCCTTACAAATAAAGATGACAAAGAATCCGAAAAGGGTATTCTTATAATTGAAAAATTGAAGAAGGGTCTTAAGAATTCACAAACTTCCACCATTCCCAATTGCTTATTCCGCACCATAAATAACAAAATTTGCTGAACAAGCTCCGCATGAACCTCACTTCGACTTGATAAAATCTGCAGTCCATAACCCCAAAAAATAATTGCATAAAAATCTAAAGTTTTCAATAGACAAAAGAATCATCAAATCTCTTCATGTTAACACTAAAAAAACATCAAATTTAAGTCAGATTATACCCTTTAATTGCCTTAGGACATTAACAAAATTGTAAGTTCCTATTTAATGCAGGTTCTATACTTCTATGATCTGAAATCAGTAAAATTAATATATTACGATTGTGATTTGAGAACATATTTAAAAAATGTACGGGAAACTTGAATTGTACTCTTATCATTTTTAATACCTGAAGACATGTATAATATTGTATCCAAAATCTGTTTTCAGGTTTAAAAAACTCAAAAAAGACCGTTTATTGTTTTCGTTTCCAATTTTAACTTAGGTCTTTTTATTATACAGGAACACTCTAACGAAACACCTTTTCCTCAAATTACCCATATTCTATACTTCCAGAATTCTACATAAAACTTCCCCTAATAAACTTTGAGTTCGACAATATTATAGAAAATAAAAAATAAATAAGTGTTGCACTTGGCGACAAGGATTTCAGCCATAGAATTGAAATTGGAGGTTGTCTTCTCAATTTCAAAACTACAGCAATGTGAATTTTGAATTCATCAAAATGCTGCAAAGCCAAATCCATAAAAACAAAATGTGAATTGGAATTCATCAACTTAACTTACCCAATTTTATAAAAAAGACGCTAATAATTCTTAATTTCATAAAAATGCGATAAAATTCAAAATTTATAATAAAATGAAGTTCTGTCACCTTAACAAACGGATGATTCTCCACTGACCCAAACTTGCACGACACATTCCTCCTCTCAAAGCCAAGCCGGGCGACAAACCCCAATGCTTTTACAAACAACGGCACAAATTTCGGTTCGGATCCTTCGAGAGCCGAATGGAGCTCCAACAACCCGACAGAGAGGTCCAAGACGGAGTCGGCCAGGAGGCAGCAGAACTCGCGCAGGGACTGGTCGAGGACGGCGGGAGAAGTGGATTGTAGGCACTGGGAGATAGCGTCTCTTCCGGGTTCGGAGTCGGGTCCGAGTTGGGGCGGGGCGGATCGGAGCTTGGAGAAAATGGAAATTACAGCGAATTTCTGGAGCGAGGGTTGCGGAAGCCGAGTTTTGTCAAGTAGAGGAGTGTAAGAGTCCATTGTTGTTGGTTTGTATCACTCAAACTCATTCACTCATTCACTTTTACAACTTTCGATCGACAGTTGAATTGAAAGATGAAACAAGAAACAGAGCAACTTTTTATAATTCGTTCCTCTTCTTTTTTTTTTTTTTTTTTTTGAAGTATTATTCTTTCCTTCTTCAAAAAAATAAAATAAGAACTACTAAATTTTGATGGTTAGTATAGTAACTCAATTCAATCCATAATTAAAATTACCAAAATACCCTCAAAAGCTTTTTTTTCAATTTCATTTAAAGGAATTTTTTTTTTTCCATTTTTCAAAACGTTCAAAGTTTTTTTTTTTTTTTTTCAATATCATGTTGCACACCAATGACCAAACATGATATCACAAAAAATCTTTTTTCACTTTTTTTTTCTTCCGATTTCTACCAAATCTCACAATGATTTCATGTTTTTTTCGAAATCATCACACTTTTTTTCTTGGGCAAATTGCACAAACTTACCCTAACGTTTCCCATTATGGTATAATATTCAACTAATGCCTTTAATTGCACAAACAACCCCTCCTTTTAGTCAACTTCAGTTAAAAATAGCCATTGACTATGATTTTTTTTTTAAAGCCCAAAATTGCCCTTGCACTTTGTTACAAAAAAATCTTAATTGCCTTTTATTTAAAACATTATCTACTTTAAATGATTAGAATATAAAAAATAAATACTAAACATAATCCTTTTTAAATAAAAAAAAATTCAAAAATAATATATTAAAAACAAAACAATTTAAGAAAACGTTATTTTGAGAAAATACAATTTAATAATATATTTAAAAAAAACAAAAAAAAAATGTTATTTTGAGAAAATATAATTTAAAATTATGCAAGTCCAATATGAATAGTGGTAATGTGCTACATAATTTTAAAATTTAAAACATTTTTTTTTATTTAAAAAGGATTATGTTTAGTATATTTTTTTTAAAATTTTTGAACCAAAATATAATGCGTAATTTATATTGAGTCAAATTATTTTGTCTTATAGAGATGAACATTGAACAAATTTTTGGTGCTACTGTATTTTATTATGACAAATGATTATATTTTTATTTCAAACTCTTGATGATTTTATTTATATTTGTGTTTAGAATACTAAACACAATCCTTTTTAAATAAAAAAAATTCAAAAATAATATAATAAAAACAAAAAAAATTCAAAAATATGTAACACATTACCACTATTCATATTGGACTTGCATAATTTTAAATTATATTTTCTCAAAATAACGTTTTTTTGTTTTGTTTTTAATATATTATTAAATTGTATTTTCTCAAAATAACGTTTTCTTAAATTGTTTTGTTTTTTATATAATAATAATTTAAAGTAGATAATGTTTTAAATAAATGGCAATTAAGATTTTTTTGTAATAAAGTGCAGGGGCAATTTTGGGTTTAAAAAAAAAATCATGGTCAATGGCTATTTTTAACCAAAGTTGACTAACATGAGGGGTTGTTTGTGCAATTAAAGGCATTAGTTGAATATTATGCCATAATGGGAAACGTTAGGGTAATTTTGTGCAATTTTCCCTTTTTTCTTACGTAAAATCATCACATTCGAAAAAACATGAAATCATACTTACTGATTTTACTTTTTTTTTTTTTTCTTCAGAAAACTACGTCTATTTGGTTCGGTGGAGAGAGAAGAGACGTTATTGTTCAATGATGGAGGGAACAGGAAGGGTGGCTTTAATTAGAGAGGTATATTGGCAATTTCATACGGACTGAGGTTAGAAACAATTAGATTTTCATTAGCGGTTAAAAATGAAAAATTAAGAGTGATAATAATAATGGATGAATGTTTTTAAAGGATTTAGCTAATATAAATGAACATTAACGATACTTTTCCGGAACATGTTGATCTCTCGCTGTCACAGTAATTGATAGAAAAACATCAAGAGGAGAAGAATTTGGGCATAAAAAGCACAAATATCCATTTTCACGGTGGGCATGCATTTCTCTGAAGACTGTGACTCCGAAAATTACTAGCTAAAAACTTCTGTTAAGGTCAACAAATATCAACATTTAGATCAGATTACCTTTTGCTTTCCTTTTCTAGAAATACAACAGAAAATGTCATTCCAACAAAAGAAATATATATCATATAAAATCTACATAATCAAGTCAATGTAATGTGCAATTTACTCAAAAACTTGAATTAGAATCCGACCCCCAATGTCCTTTATGTAATCATTTAATTAATTTCAACAAAATATTTCATCGTTTCCTTTACTCCTAGATATCTAAGCTGAAAGACAACACAATTCGCCACTCGACTAAACATTATACTCCGCGTAGTGGCAGTCAAAATTCAGAAGAAAAAAAAATTCCTTTCTACATATCCCAACATGAAAAAGAAAAAGATATATCAATGGAAAAACACATTTCAGAAAATGCTAAAGCATGACTTCTGAAAATTAGTGTTCAAATAGATTTAACATTTTACCTCACTGTACAATTCCAACAATTATCTCATCATCCCATCCTCAACAAACAACATTGTCTTTAAGTGAGTCTTCCTCGCCAGATAATGCTGTTGGACTAGGCTGCGAAACTTCTTGCAACTCTGCATGCCCAACACTACTTTTTCTCTCTGAATTTTCAGATTCCCCGTTTCCTGATGCTGTAGCTTCCTGGGAAACCTCGCGTGCTGATTTTTCTTCTGATGCTGTAGCTTCCTGGGAAACCTCGGGTGCTGATTTTTCTTCTTTCTGAACATCAGCGTCTAAAGACCCCTTAAGAGCGGGTGGAGAAATTTCTATATTACCCGAGTCATTGTTAGAATTACTAGATACCAACCACATAAACTGCAAATTGTGCCCTTGCCAGCATTTCCCATTCATAAATGCTCTCTCAGCCGAACGTCGAGTTGTGAATGATAAGCGTGCTGAGCAATTTTTCTGTGTATCTAAGACACTATTACCATCATGTACTTCACCATCTTCCAACTCAACAGTAGAAAGATCAACATAAGATGAGAAGTGCTCCTTCATAACAGCAACCTGAAGGAGCATAACTTTAGTTACCTTTCATTGTGTATGTGTGCACACACACGTGCAAATGTGTAAAGCATAAGAAATTGATCCTCAGAGAAAGTTCAACAAATGAATTTATTAAATGGGGAGACCATACAATCATACATACATATTTATTGTACTACCATCAATGTTTGAATATTCAAATCATACACCAGTACACCACCAATAATTGTAAATTTGATCCTCAGATGCTTAAAGGAAGACTTTTTTTTTTTTTTTTAAACTTAAAGGAAGACTTGCTATCGAAGGTAATTGAGTATATGCACTGGCTTGAATGCCTTCAAAATGTTCGCAAAAGCAAATGCCCAGGCCTCAGAATCTGAGGTAAGAGCACCAGCCTATAAAACCACCGTCATTAAGTGTTCAACTGATCGATCTCAAGGTCCAACTCTAAAGGGTTTCCAAATCCCCAAGGCCTCCTAGTTCCTCAAAGTATCCCTAAGCAATTAAAATTAAAAGGCACTTGAATGTAATTTCTTCATGACTTTTCACAATTTAACATCAGAATATCTTATTTACATTTTAAATCAATGATAAAAAAAACCACGTTACCCACATGCACCTACACACTCAGACGGACACACATTTTATTACGGTTCTTTTGCCCCCTTTATAATTCACATTCATATTCCTCCCTTATATAACATAAATCATTCTATGCATTCTCAATGAGAGATCCTAATTGCCTGATCTCATGCTTCACTATTTCAAGATTTGGTAAACGACATATTGTCCCAGTTCATGATTCAAGCTATAAAAAGGTATACACAAAATACAACCCTCTACATTAAGCACAGTGCAGAAACACAGATTAGAGACACCATATACACTACCACAAGGAGGTGACAGAGAGACTTACATCTGCAAAACCTGCTGGTAAAGGTGGAAGAATTCTAAATGTGGTAGGCCGGTTATCCAATTTATATCTGTTCATCAAAAAAGGAGGCCCTACAGGAGCTAATGGACGAATCTGCTGCTTGTAGCTTGTAGATTCCTGCAGCACCATTGCTGTGGTTGATTTGGGACTCTGGGACACAACGTTTTCCATTGTTTTATTCTTGTCTGACATCATCTCAATACGTGGTGATGAAACTGCACCACCAGCATCAGAGGACCTTGCTACAGTTTTTGCAGGATCAGCTGCTACACCCACTTTAAGTCTCTTAGCAGCCTGCTCAGTCACCACCTCGCCCTTGCCTCCCACAGCCTACAAAAATATAAAATTTAAGAATAGCCATTGTGCAGAAATGGTATATGCATGAATTCAGAACTAATAGTTTCAAGCCCATTGTTTATTAAAATAACTGGGGAAAAGGTAAATGATTTGGCTACGAAACCTCTCACATGTACCATTCATTCTCTTTAACTCTCCCTAGGAACATCTCATAAATGATACACATTATGTAAGACCATTGACCAGCAGTGTCTTGGCTGGAAAATATAGTAAGTTGCATTATTCATAACCCAAAACCTAACAGCCAACACCAGCTTCGTCTTTTGAGGTTCAGTTACTTCTACTTAAATATGTACGACAACATTCTGACTCCAAAAGCAACTTCCCGAAGTGACAGACAAGTGACAATGCGCATTAAAGAAAACACATAAAACAATAGAAATACAGAATTAGGAACCATAATGTAAGGTAAGGACGATTGATGTTACTTGTTTCTCAAGTTTATCCAGTTTGCGGCGGAAGTCATTCCGCTTCTGGTCCAGCATCTCCTGCTTCTTGCGAAGTTGCTCCTTCAACTGCTCTAGACTGTCTATCTTCTTTTGCAAAGGAGGTGGAACCTTGGGACCATTTGCGATGATAGGTGTAGGGTGATCAGAGGCAGGAAAAGAAACATCAGCTGCAGGAACAATATTACCCTTCTGAGCAGCAGATTGAATATTGTTATCTTTTAATTTATTAGCAACAGATGGATGGGATGGAACTGAAGCTGATGTTGCACGAGTCACAGGTGCGTTGAAAGTGCTTGTGCCATCATCTCGTATGCTATCGCGATTGGCCCACCAGAGCTTGATAAAGCGGTTACCCATAACAGCATCAGGTGCCTTTAGAGCAGCTTCCGCCTCCTCTCTTTTGGAAAACTGGACAAAAGCTCGTTCACTGTTTAATGGAATATAAATGTCGACAACCTCTCCAAATTTTCGGAAATGAGAAAGAAGTGAATCTCTCCTATTACTTTTCAGGGGAATACCATTGACAAATAGTGTACGCAAAGCCTTTTGAGATGGTTTCCGAATATGACGCATAGTGTCACTCTGTAACTTGGTAGGAGCATCTGTATCTTTTGGGCCAGCATCCTCGTCAACAATCCTCTTTCCTCTACGAGATGTACCCGGAAAGTTGGGTAATGCCTCCTTATCTTCCTTGGTTTCATTCCCAAGATAATCCGATGTTGTATCAATTCTCTCTTTCACATTTGATCTATGTTTTGAACTACCAATTCTTCCCCAGACAGACTGACTTGTACTCTGTGAAACATCAGCTGTCCCACCGCTTCGCACTGGGCAATCAATGTCAGCACTCTCACATAACCTGACATTATGATGATCAGAAAAATCATCATTCATTGCGGGTTCAGTTTCATCATTTGGTGTATGCAGTGCTGAGAGTGTAGATGATGTTTCAAGACCATTGTTATTCCACAGGGGTTGATCTGGATCATACAAATCGGCCCCATCAGCCCCACCTGCACCAGCAGAATCAGAATATGGACCATTTAAGCCCAAATCATCATCAGTCATTCCAAGCTTGCTACCTTTGCTATGTCCTGCCTTGCTACCAATCAATGTGGTTGAAGGAGCACCTACTGAAGATAGAGGTCCTGGTCCAGCAGGAGTTGCCAGTAGGGGTGCACTTGGAAGAGGAACAGTGAGGTTGAACTGTGAAAGGCTCTGTAATCATAAAGCAACAAATTACTTGTGGCAATTGAATCTACAACCAGATGAAATGAGACGGCTGTTTTTAGGTCTGAGCATGCAATTTAATGTACA
This sequence comes from Acer yangbiense, assembly GCA_008009225.1. Classification (NCBI taxonomy): domain Eukaryota; kingdom Viridiplantae; phylum Streptophyta; class Magnoliopsida; order Sapindales; family Sapindaceae; genus Acer; species Acer yangbiense. The sequence continues at coordinate 34,825,293 of CM017769.1, read as the reverse complement.
ATTACAAATAAGTAATTCCAAACACAATGATCAGACACGTCAAATGCTAATGACTGTTAATATGATATCTCAGTGAAGCATTTACAGTAACTACAAATAATCAAGCAAATGGTTTAGAGTTAGAATAATCCAGTTGCAGAGGCAATCTTTATGACTCCTAAAGTAATAAAATCAATAAGCACAAAGACATTGGTAAACTACAGAAGTGGCCCCGTCATCTAGGGGATTCTGCTTCAAGTTAAGAAAAAATCAAAGATTATTGATCGAGGAAGAAATAAATGAATCAAAAAGAACTGGAAATAAAAGGATAGCAACCACCTAAGAAGCCAGTGTAAGATCTGTCTGCATATGAAATTTGTAAACAATCCTAAATGCAAGCAATGTAATGATGTTAAGTGGGACTAGAACATTTCGAGTAATAGTAACAGAAACCGGTCATGGTGTCAAGTATCCAAAGTAACAAATTAAAGTCGATAAGTATTCATCCCCACATACAAGTATCCATTTAAATAGGCAGATGGGCAGTTACCAACCATTTAGCAGGTTCTGGGAAGGAAACAGTAAAAATTTAAATAGTATCAGCAACTTTTTATGTGTATAATCATAGAAGACAGGCTGAAAAGTAAAAGTAATTCAATTCCAATAGATATGCATTCCCAAAGAAATATAAAAACAGTAGAAAAATTAGTCATCGTACGATGTCAAAGTCCCAGAAAGAAGAAACAATGTTCACAACAACCATACCTGAACATCTTCAACAACTATACGATTGATACCATGCTCCATTGGGCACATGTCTCCCCTCAGACAAAATCCACGTTCCTCAAAGTCTCTACACCGTTGCCGAGTAATGCCCATATTTAATGAAGAATTCAATGGGGGTCTAAGAGTTCCTTGCAAACCAAAGGAATGGAGTGTATCTAAGCTACCATTCGGTACTCCTGGAATTAATCCAAATGCACCCCATGATGCGTTCTGTGAATTTGCAACACTAGACAACCCCCTTCCAGCAAAGAGACCTGGAGCCATAGACCCTGGCTGAACCATTTGAGATGCAATATCAACTGAGCTGAACCTAGAATCACGGTTCCATGATCCAGAATCCCTCCCTCTTCCCCTGCCAGGCCCAGGGTCCCCGTAAAATGTTTGGCTTGCCCTGATTCTTTGATTCAAATCAAAAGGTGCTCGAGAAAATGACGATAAGCCAGGGCGTCTCCTATCAAACTTTGCTGCAAGGTCTTTCTCTAGAGGAGAAATGTTATAATTTTTCCAGGTTTCACTTGCTTGAGATTCATTTTCCCTGAAAGAATGTCCATTTTCAAAAGGTTTGTTGCGCTTTCTATATGGCCTGGTATATACTTGATCCAAAGAATCTCTGTCCAAAGATTGAGACCGTGTGTCCCGCCTGCGATGTTTATGGTTGCGATCATCATCATCCTCATCACTGAGTTCCTTCTCTTCTGGATCACTGGCACAATCAGGAGGAGAAGGACCCACAGGCTTGGGAGAAGGAACTTTTACCTCCATTTGACTTGAATAAAAAAAATTATGTTTTATTGCATCCAAAGCTACAAATGGTCACCAGACACGATTAGCAAACCAATTCGGTAACCTGATTCAGCAATCAGAGAGAACCTACAAAAAGTAAAAAAGAATCAAGATAGGCAATCACAAAGAATACCAGTTTTCAAGGATAAAATTCATCACGCATTCTTTATATGAATGTCTGCATAGGATAAAAAATGATGACAAGATAATAAGATAAGTATCAGAGAGAACCTACAAAGAGTAAAAAAGAATCAAGGTAGGCAATCACAAAGAATACCAGTTTTCAAGGATAAAATTCATCACGCATTCTTTATATGAATGTCTGCATAGGATAAAAAATGATGACAAGATAATAAGATAAGTTACATTGTCATTTAAATAAAATACAAAGTGTAATGCAATCAAAAATAATACGGAGAGATACGCAGGAACAGGAAAAAATATAAAGTCAATGAGGCCTGAGGCCTATCAATAACAATTAAGAGAGATGCCTAGTAGTGAATTTTTATTTTTTATTTTTTTATTTTTTGTATCAGAACTAAAACATATTAAGAGAAAGGAAAGGTGAACAAGTTGTCCAAAACACAAAAAAAAAAAAAAAAAAAAAAAAAAAAAAATTAAGACTTAGAATGAACAGCTAGCAGAGAAGCCATCAACAGGACCTAGTAATGAAAAATTGGTAACTCATTAAAGAGCAGATAGCAAAAATATGTTAAATTTTTAGACACCCAAATATTCAATCCCACTCCCTTCAGAGTCCAAGCTATCAGCTTTCACTTAGTAATTATCGACCATATTTGTCTAAACCTAGGAGGCAACAATAAGCAAAGGTTTCCCCTACGAATCAAATTTGAGAGACTATTTAGCGAGGTATGCTGACATTAGCATCGTCATATAATCAACAAGGAATGGAAACCCGATTTCCAATGAGGTCATTTTAAATTCCTTGTGAAAAAAATCTCACCTATATCTTCAATAAGTCTATATTCCTAAAGTCTACCTCTGTCTGCTACCTTTTCATGTGGGCCTCATCAATTTCCTCCACTATTTTGGATTTGTAGGATTGATGAAATCATTAGCATGCACGTATAACTAAAAGATATATTGCACCATCCTTAGAGAGCATCTATGTTCCCTCATAGGCATACAACACACATCATAAATAGCTGATTTATGGCTGCCAAAGAGATGTACTTGCATGAATCATGATCTAAAGTCCAGTACTCCAGTTACAGTCTCAGAGATACAACCAACTCAACTAGAAAGGGCCACATCTCTTGTATTCGAGGTCAGACAAACCAATGCATTTCTTAATACTTCTAATTCACCATTTGCATCAGTTGTGTCTTCAACCTCCAAAAGTGTCTGACCTAGTGTAACCAAGAGTACAGGTGAGTTGTAGTATGAAAAACATGAATGTAAATTAAGAGAGGTAAATGATGGAGAACTCAAAATTTATCTTAATCAAAATGTCTGCTTTTTCATAAAAATGGTTTCAAATGGAAAAAGCGGCCTCACAGTCTCCATTGTTTCTGAATGTTTTGCATATGACAGCAACAGAGAGCTACTGGCAACAGCTTTAACCTTATAAAATAATAAGGCTCCATTAAAGTTTCTTTTTGCGAAACAATAAACTAATAGTTGTCATTCCCCTTTGGTCCAATATAAAATTTCTTTGTTTACAGAAAATGCATTAGGAAAGCAACTTGACAAGATTAGAGAGTGTAGCAGTATTCTGTTCTTGATGTTTCAGAAGGTTGGCAGGAAAAATTCCACCATTTGTCAACTTATTGCAATTGTTCTTAATATCCATAAAGAAATACAATAGAATATACTAGACATTTACTTATAAGAATAAGGGGAGTATCATCTTAATACATCTAAATCAAGAAGGGCCCTTGGTGTAATTTTGTACATATTTTTGGCAATTTTGTCTTTTTGGGGGGAGGCTGTTTGTGGATAGCAAGAAAATGGATAGTTTCTTTTTGTTGTGTTTTTTACGTTTGTAAGTTTTCTTCTTTTGGGTAACTGATTAAAAACAAGACGAGGTAAATATTTGATAACTATGTTTAACTCTTAAAGTTAAAAGCTCAATTAAGCTCTAATAAAATCATCAAGATGAAGAGCCTGAAGCTATGTTTTATTTTTTATATTTCATGCTATTTTTTGACAAGTGCGGCTTGATGCAATTGATCAAATGAAAATTTCTACAGTTGTACTGCCTCTCTATCTCTCTAATACATACACATGAATAGTTGATCAGATAAGCAACAACAAAATAGTGCAAGCAAAGAAGAAAATATGTATCACAGTGCTGGGAACTCGTGCAAATAAATCTCCAAAAAGCTAATTAAGCTTTCACAAGACTATTGCTGTCCCAGCAACTCAATAACTAATTAAGACAGCATTTTAAGGTATAGAATGATGCACAGTTTTGTCAAGAAAAGCATTTTCTGAGACAGCAGGAGTTGAGAGAAGCTTCAGTCATAACTACATGGCAGGAAATCTTCAATTATGTCGTTGAAAATGTATAAACGTACTAAAACTAAAATGTTTGTGCCATGGGAAGATGTTATCAAAATTGCAAGGGCCCATTCAGTAGCATTTCATGAAAGTAAGTTGAATTTAAGTTCAAAACTAGTTTCTTATGAATGTGTTTGGTGGTTTTCAAATACAGTGCCTAACGTGATTTTGTCTGTTTTCAGACTTATAAAACAGACAACAAGTTTTGAAAGTATCAAGCAAGTCCTGGGAATCTATGGAATGCAGGCCAACTTTTTCCCTCCATAACTGACATGTGACACTTGTCTACATCATGCTTGCAGGAGTGAGCATCATTGTTTACTCAATGAGCATGCAAAACAATAAACATTCCCGATAAAACTCAGTTTAATCTGATTCCTTGTTGTGCCTCTATTTTCTAAGGTTCCTTCACATACATGGCAATTTCAATGATTGAAGTATGTTCGATACTATATTAGTTCTGTTAGCGATACATATTATATCAGTTTTCCAAACAATTACTGTGTTCATGTCCATATGATAAAATTATAAATCCTTAAACTTTTACAAATCCCTTTCATGTTATTGTCCACTCTAACAATATATAAGCACAATTATTCCCCATTGCAAATTATAGAAGTTTTAACGACAAGTTTGCTTTAGAATTATGCCACCTACCACAAGAATAAAAATTCACAAACATCCAATTCAAGCATACATGGCACATTTGCCTAAATCAATGCTCTAGCTCAATCGTTAGTAATCAAAACACATCTTAGGTTGAATATTTCCTACTCTTGCCATATTAGTGTCATCTACATAAATCATAAACATGATATTTCAATGTTTTATGCAAATTCATGCAAACAATGTCTCTACCAAAGAGTCATCCTAATAAGCAGGGCAAGGTGCTTAAGTACAGATGCGGGTATGAAGCCACAATTGTTTTTATCATCGTATGTCCCCCTTCTTAAAAGTAGCTAACGAAGCGAAAGCTTATAACTGTCGAATCCATGACAAGAAGTTTGTTCAAAAGAACGATTTTTATTAATATTGAAGAAAGGTTACAAATAACACTTCTAACTCCTGCTTAAATAGAAAGAAAAAAAAGCAAACTTGACGGAAAAGAAAAGATCAAATCTTACCGGGAAAGCTAAGTTTGATTTATTTCCAAAACCTAAACTTTATTCCTAAACAAACTCAAAAAGAAATCTTCCTAAAAAAAATAAAAAATAAATAAATAAATAAATAAGGAAAATGGAGGTCAAAACGGCCTTTTCTAGCAAAACGGCGTCCGTTATGGGGGTAAACCCCAAGTAACGAATGTAGGGCTTATCGATACGGCAAGCAGCAAGACTGACTCGCCTCAAATAACTTTATACAGTCACAAATCCAATATACTCCATTATATAATTTTTAATATAAAACCTCTCATATGCCATTAAACTCGTTAGCAAAAGTTAGCAAATTGATCTTTCTTTATTCCCTTGTTTACACTTAATATTCTACTAAAAGAAGATAGAGCCTTGATGCGTATAACATGGGTTTAAATATCTATCTAGCTGATAGTTTTGACTGCTCGAATCATGTTAATGAACGCCTTGCAAATACCAATACCAATACCAACTGCATTAAAGCTCAAGTAAGTACACCTAAAACTAAGCCCAAGCTCCCAATCCCAAATCTAAATCATCTTGAGCCTGAGCTGGTTAAACAAAGGGGTAGCCCGGCCAATTAGTTTAACAGCATTGAATCTTGGTGCATAAAACACAAAACACCCCAATAACTACCCAACATGAAAAGTTTTGAAACTCAACTAGAGCAAGACACATTGACCATGAGACTTAAAAATTTCTTTCACATGTCAATAATCTAAAGCTTTCGATCAAGCAACTAGTATCAGCTTGCTAATGCACATTTCAAGTTAGTTTGGGACAACTAAAATTTGCTCCTCCATGGAATACTAGAACAAATATACACAACAGTCCAATAACAATCTCCAAACTACATGAAACCCACAATTTATCCAGAAAAAAGAAATCAAGAAAACAAAACACAAAACAATGAATAGGATGTTGAAGAATCAAAGCTTACGGTCAATAACAAAATAAGTTATACGCCCACATACAAATACATGTAAATACACTATCAAAACAAGTATTAAACCTACAAATTTTCAAAATCATATTATATAATTTCGCGAAACATTAAAAAAAAATAACAATAATCTAGGTTTTGTATAACAAATTGATGTTCAAAACGGAATAAATAAATAAGAGCAAAACCAGATATGTCTTACAGAAGCTTCTAGAAGTATAGGCCGAACAACGCCCCCAGCACTCCCATCCCATTCAATAGGAATTGATTCCGGTTCGGTATTCAAAGGACACAACAGTAAATTAGGTGCCCAGGGAGGGGCATTCGAGGGAGAGAGATAAAAAATGGTTGCAGAAGGTAGGGGCAGGATCGTAATAAGGAGGTAATCGAGGGTGGAAATCGATGACAAGCAGAGAAGAGAAGGGTTTGGGTTTTTTTTTTAAATTAAATTTAATTTAAATTTTTGTTATGTGAGTGTGTGAGAGTCTCGTTTGTTTGGGGATGGGTTTCGTTTGAAGCTGTGAAGAGCAAAACAGGGTTATTTTTTTTTGGAGAGAGAGACGATGGTCATGGTCTGTAGCAAAAATAAAAAAATAAAATAAAATAAAAAATGAAGTGAGGACGATAACGAGTTTGTCGAAATTGTGTTTGCCTCCTATGATATTTTCCAAATTATTATATGGGTTCTTGTGCTTCTTCTTCTTCTTTTTGGTAGCCGTAGCTTCTCATCTCACGGTATCGATATCGATATCGATATGAGTTTTTTTTAGGGGGAGGACTCGAACCTACAACCTCTTATAGTGCAAGTGTAAGGGGTATACCACTGGACCAACATCATCTCGTCATAATGTTAACCTATTGTGTTGGTGGATTCAAGCACTTTGCACGACTAAGTATGCATATGATATATAATTTTTCTTATATTTATTAATTATGTGGATCATCCGTGCTTCGAGTTAGTAAATATATATTGAACTCACACAATAAGGTTGTAGGTTCAAGTCATATCATCTTCCCCAAATCCTAAATTATTATTTTGATATCTTTAGTGTTGATTGTTTAAATTTATTTCGAGAATTACAAGTTATAAAAGAAGTTTTAGAAATTAAAACAAAAAACAAAAAAAAAAACAAAAAAAACAAAAAAAAACAAATCAATTACAAAGCAAAGAAGAAATGTTAAATATTCACTAATGCTAGATAACCCAAAAAATTAACTCAAAACCCAACTCACTAATGCAAGTGATTTATCCTTACCACATCATTCACCACATCACCCCATGATTTGTGTGGTGATGACAACTCATTTGCCATATCATTTAGGTTGAATCTTGAATTTTTTTTTTATTTTTTGGTTGTATATTATTACACATTTTTTAACTATTACAATTTGGAATTTGGAATTTGGAATTTTGAGAGGAGATATAAGTCGAACCCATAGCCTAGCCTTATTAATGTGGGTATAAAGGGTTTATTATTGGATCAAACTCATCCCGTCTTTAAAAAAATAAAAAATAAAAAATAAATATTAAATATAAGAAGGCCTAATTGGCTAATTTTATAATTTTGCCTAAGGACTCATGATGTCGACATACAACTTATGTTAGATTTCAATAAATATATAAATGCAATGCAATGGAAATATGCAATGACGTTTAATTAAGTCACCCATGTTAATACTACCCTAGCCCAAACATACTTGTCAATTTTCATATTCATATTTTGAATACAAAATGGCAACTGAGTTTCAATATGGGATATATCAAAGCATTTTAGTAGGCATAAACTTCTTGATTTTGCCAGGCATGGCCGATGGAATTATTACGTCAACACACGTCCAAGCCTTGAAGAACAGGCTTCTTTTTTTCATTTTTAATCTCTACAGAGCAGAGGAAGCTTCGTGTTGCAAATTCAATTATTATTATTCTTCCATGTTAAAGCATTGGTTGAAAAAGAATTACAGATGGCATGAATAAAGATGTGTAATCCATAATACACCCAGAAAACGGCTGGGTCCAGGTCAGCTTTTTAACATAGCATCGCTTCTCCATAACAGTCAAAATGTCAAAAAAAAATCAAATACCATTCTGATCAATATTACAAATATCGTTAGATGTCCATTGCAATTGAGGAAAAATCTTCATTGCATTATATTGAGTAGTGCACTCAATCACCGAAAATATAACATAACCGTTTCAGATGGACCACTTGCCATATATACCATATCATCAATGGCCGGGTGACAATTGTATCATACAGTACACCTTCAATGGGACACAACGTTAGGATACAAAGAGCTAATCAAACTTCCATACTTGCAGATGCCAGTCTTACAACAAATGAGAAATTATTGTTATTATGCACAAATGAAATGAAAAATAAGAAGTCACAATCCCAAGTCTGACAAGCAAAGTAACGGCTTCAAAGTGACCATGTAACAAATAGAGAGATAAAAAGAAAAAGCACGGGGAAATAGCACCCAACCTCCAGGAAATTGTTCTCTCTCAGCAAAGTTGTTCCAGAATGACGTGAGAATTCTATACATCGTTATGAATGAAGGATAACATGCTACCGATTAAACCAACCTCGGGGGGGCTGGACCTCCCCGTCATTCATCAGCTTGTCCAGCACCATATTCAGGTCAACTGACTGACCACTCTCTGTCATCTTTCTCACTGTTGCTCTAACATGGTCTCTCGGAAATCCCATAGTTGTCACTCTGTCAATCACATCATCAAGGGGAACCCTATTTCCCGTCCCAGCAGAACCTGACCCACCACTAACCCCAGAAGCAGTCGGGACTGCATGTGGTAAAACCCGAGCACTTGGGAGCTGAGGGTAATTATTTCCACCAGTCTGTGACATGGCAGGAGAGAGTTGCTGGGGTTTCATAGTGGAGCCCCCACCATACTGAGAAGGTGGTCCACCACTAGGGTATGGTTCACTGGGCCCAGATGGCAGCCCGTATCCTGTAGGAAACCCAGCACCAGATCTGTTCGATGGTGGTTCATACATATGGGAAGGAGGAGCACTGTAATATGGTTGGGAGGGAGCAGAACCACTTGGTGGCTGAGAAGCAGGCTGGCGAAGACTTGGTGGGTAGCTCTGAGAAGGAATATAAGGCATCTCTTCAGGATGATGACCTAATGAAGATTGATGCTGAGGTGGTTGTTGGGGTGCTTGAGAATATTGCGGCTGTGGGGCAGCTTGATATGGTTGATATGGTGGTGCTGCAGATGCAGGATGTTGCGGTTGAGTTGGAGGAACCTGGTATTGTTGGTTTGGTACATCTTGAGTCTGACCAGGTGGTGGAAAATAAGGCTCTCGCTGAGGGCCAGAAGGAATCTGGCTCTGTGGGAACTGATTCGGAAGGTGAACTGGAGGAGGTAGACTCTGTTGAGGAGCAGGTGGAGGAACAATAGGGGCAGGAAGAGGAGGAAGTGACTGTGTAAAACTAACAGGGGGTGGATGAGGAGGCTGTACGTGAGATTGCTGGGGAGCGGATGCTGCTTGCGGCATAGCATCTACATTTCCAGTGCTATGGTTCTCGAATTGCTGATCTACATTGGAGACTTGTAACTTCGCAAGCTGCAGCTGGGCCTCTAAAGTTTCTTGTTTATCCTTTAAAACCTGTACTCCCGATTGCACCTGTATGCAATTGATAAGAAATGCCAAATGGGCATCACATTGTGATCAGTCCAGCAGTATAAACATAACCAGATATGCTTTATGAATCAAAACTATCATTCCCCTGACACAAACAAGAACAAACCTGCTACCAAGCCTTGTCAAGAAAAATGTTGTTATCAAGAACCTAGTTTGAAGAAAATAAAAGATAGAGAGGTAGGGAGACAAGCTTATGTGTAAGATATTGTTCAAACAACAACCTCAAGTCTCCTGTCAGGTTTCCATCAACGAGCCAAACCCAATGAAAGTAACTGTAACCTGTGTCTAAGATAAAATTTACGACCACCTCCTAGGTCAACCAGTTAGGATTAAATGTTTCCAAACATGATGCAGCATGCTAGTACAGTAGTACTGGAACATTTTCTTGTAATCCAGAACTGTTATATCACCAGAACAGACTGAAATGAAAATATCATCCTTCTGAAAAGTATTTCTCAGCAACCTGTCAACTTCAACATGAGGCTCCTAGAGGATTCTTGCGCACGGTTAAAGAATAAAAATGGACTACCTTAGCTTAGAACTTGGCTGTATCAAAGACACAAGAAGATGGAAACACAAGCCTCTTTCAGGAGAAAACTCTAGCAAAGTACTATGAAGTTAGTATAGAGAAGACGAGTGGCTTGAAAGCCTCAACTGTATCCTATCAAAAAAAAAAGAGTCTCAACTGTGAAACAATTTCTGCGGTCTACCTAACACATGATTCCAGGGATCAACAAAGATTGTGGTTTTCTTCATTCTTTTTTCTTTTATGATTTATTCTTATAAGTGTCTATAAGATCTACCCTTGTACACAACCAACTCTTAGAAAGAAATCCATAAAAAGGGATAAAAAAACTGATAATTTGTTTATAAAAAAAAAAACCCACCAATAAAACTTGGAAATCAAAATAAGCTCCCTCGAACTCCTAAAAGCTGCAGTTCCACAGCAACAGGTCAAAAAAGTTGAAGATAAGCTTTTTGTCTCAAAACTGAAGGAGAAGCACTTTGCCTCATAGCTAAAGTAGGGGTGGTAAGGTTAAGTAGACTAGTACAGCATCACTCTTAGTCTTAGCATTCTAATAGAGTAGCATATACCCCATCCACCCCATGCACCTAATTCTACCTGAGTAGCAAAGGGACTCGAAATGTTAAGTGAGTAAGCTCTAAGAAGAAGGTACCTCTCTCATAATATTTTCCATCTGCTTCATTTTCCCATCAGTGCTACCATGATTGTTTTCAACTGAAACCTTCAAATCATCAACAGAATTCTCAAGGTTGCGGGTTCTTGTCTCCAACTGTGTTAGTCGTGCACTGACACCTTCTAACACGTGTAGCAAATTATCTGCATATTTCTTCATTGTTTGATCAATCTCAGACACTATTGCTGCATCAGAAACCTTTTTATCATTCCCCAGACTGAAGTTTTTAGGTTGACAAGAGTCCACCAGGTAATGATAACTCTGCATGGGACATGAACAAATGTGAATCTTCATGATAAGGTCAAACAGATACTCTAGCACAATCGCTTCCCAAGGAACAAAAATAGCAGAAATCAAGAAGCTATCTGTACCATTCAACTTAGCTTTCAATCTGAAGAAAAATTATAAAAGTATAAAACTAAAAAAATAGATAAGAAAATGAATAACATAGAACTCTTAGCACCCTTGTGTGTGTGTGTGATTTGCATCCAGACAGAAAGGGAGCAGCTTAATAAGATAACATAAAGAATCTACACCATCGAGGTAATAAGCACAATGGTCTATTAAGTAATGATATTTAACAGATATTAGAGAGGGCAAAGAACACTGACACACTGCTAAGTACAAAACACAAACCACCCAGAGTACGCAGAGATCTAATTATAAAGAAAATTGAGTACAAAAACGGAGCAAGTTCACTGTTCATCTCCCCAAAACACTCTTTTGTTTATTCATATCACTTCTCAAAGCTAGTCAATCCATATTCAAAGTACCCTAAGAAACAAATTATCCATGCTTATTCTTATCTCACTGGAATTTTTTAAATAGCCTTGTAATAGATTAATACAACAAAACCCCAGGCTCACTTGGCTACAAAACGGAAGTCTCATTAATTTTGGATGGATGGTCACGATCACATGCAAAATTACTCCTGATCAACTCTCTTTGTACCATGTCAACCTTGAAAAATCAGTAGAAAATTCCTAAATCGATAGGTGTGGAAAATACAGTAATCATTTCTATCATCTAGAACTCATGATCATCTATGTTTTTAACAATTGAAGCATCAACTAATAGTTATTCTTCACCTATTAATGAATCAATTTAACTCATCAGAAACCTAAAGTAGCCACATACATGTATACAATTATACAAACCACAATTCTTAAAAATAAAAAAATATAAAAATCAAAAGAAAGCAAAACACAATTCAATTAAACACAAATAGATAGAGAGAGAGTGAGAGAGAGAGAGAGAGAGAGATGTATTTTACTTTGGCAGGAGACGAAGCAGAGTTGGAGTTGTTATTATCAGCAGAATTCCAAAACTTAGGTCCAGAAATTGGAGCGACGGAATCGGAACTAAAAGACTGCGACAATCCTCCACGAATCGGTTGAAAATCGTAACTGGGGACGATCTCCTCCTTCTTGATCCCAATGCCATTATTGGCATAATTATCGTCTTCTTTTGGCGGATGGTTCACCAGATCCATCGAGTCACCATCTTTGTCTTTATCGTCGTTGCTGTTGTTGTTGTTGTTGTTCAAATCCATTATCTGTTTGTCCATAAACTGCGACGTATTCATCGCAGTCACGATTACAGGTTTAGGAGAATTTGTTTGGTTATTTTCTTCTGGTTTTTACTTATTGATTTGAGTTTCGTAAGAGAGGGGTTTTGGCTTAGGTGATACAGAAATGAGAATCTGTTTGGTGCCCAGTGTCAGCGTTGTTGGCTTTTTGATTGCGGCTTCGGTGCAGAATTACAGTGACAGACATCATGACATTATCGAATCGTCGTCTTATTTCTCTGTCATGGACTGGGTCTGCTTCCAGGCCCAACTTGTAGAGTCCACCTATTGGGTGGACAATCAGGCCCAACTTACACAGCTGAGATGCTGAGCTATTCAACTTTAGATGCGTTTGGTGAGTGGGATTGAATTGAACTATTTTATGAGATTGTATATGATTAAAATGTGCCCCCAGGCCCAGAGGCATTATTCAACCGGTAAATGGACAAGTTTGGGGCTCGGTTCAAATCCTACAAATAGCAAAAGGCTTCAAAAAAAAATACATGATCTAGATATATATTGATAAGTCAGATTTGGATTGGATAGTATTAAATTAATACACTCTGTTTTATGGAACTGGACCGAAATATGTTTGGTGAATCATGGAACTGATATGTTTCTATTCCTCTGCTAGTATGGTTTGTGATTGTTAACTGGAGCGTATCGAGTTTCTGTTTTGCAGAAACTCCAAATGGGCTGCAATATTTGGAGTCACCAAATTGGCTTGCAAAACTACATACAACTTCTACTGTGAATATCAATCGAGCAGAGCAGAGCAGCCCCATAATTTTGGCACAACTCTTATAGTTGCTTTGCAGTTTGTTCTAATTGTGTTATGAAATGAGCAACAAAGATCTATTTTAAAAAAAAAAAAAATTAAGTAGTAACTTTATTGCTAGAATTTAAGCACACACAATTAGAATATATATCACTTGATATATATCATAATTTTGCAAAAAAAAAAAAAAACCTGAGGACACCCTGAATCTAAAATAAGTAGTCAATAACAGACAAACCAGAAGGATTAGACCATGGTACTTGAACAACAACCATGTTCCCTTCATAGTCAAACCCAACTTCTTTTCCATCAACCTTGCAAATAATTGGTTTCTCTGAAGCAAAAACTCTCATCTCTCCGGCTCCCTTCACTTCAATTCGAACAAAGCCCTCTGCAACATCATCGTATGACAATGACCGGATGGCACCGCCAGTGTTGAGCATGTTCACGAGGCCAATAGGAGCGAATTGCACCGACTTTCCAGCCAAGAGGGTCACAGGAGAAACGGTGATGAGCTCGAAATTGAAGGGCTCCAACGATATTTCAATGTTTTCAGAGGGCTTGGAGAGGATTAGTTTCTTGGATTGTGACAAGTACAAAGCGAAAACTCGGACTCCTTCAATGGAGATTGGGTTGCTTCCACTGTTCCATTCAATGTCTTTGGGGTTGGTCTGGGCTGTCACCTTGTTAGAAAATTTTGAAGCACATTGGTTGCGTCTAGTCTCACGAGACCACCCTCCTCCTTGGCAGTTGAATGCCCCAATAACTCCAGTGTACTGTTACATAGTGTACAAAAAAAAAATGTTATCGTGAGAATACTGAAATGCCGACTAGAGAATTATTACGACAATTTATATGGTATGTGATTACTTACCTTGTTGAGGTTCCATATTTTGAGCATGGTCTTGCCATCATGGAGAGGGTCATCAAAGAGACAGTCTCTGGTGGGAAGAGCGTAGTACTGGCACCGGAGGATTGAACCGTCGGGCAAAGCTAGGCGCCTGAGAAGTGGGAAGTTGTGCTTGCCAACGGTGTCACTGATATAAATTGGACCACCAGAAATGGCCCTAGAAGCGGCATGGAATTCAGCACAAGGATGTGTAGATTGGAACATGTCCCAATCTGGGTGGATAAAGTTGCCCATCCACAAGCTGTTGTAGGCACAGTGCACCATGTGACAACCTTGTAGCCAAAACGTACCGTTTGGATCCCCAGATGGATCAGTGCACCAAAAGTCATCACCTGAATGTGTTCCACAAGTTACATTAGTTTGGCCCAGCTCACAATATCAAACTTCTGTTGGGCTTAATTGGAAGTCAATTATTTAGAATTGTTTAATTTTTTTTAAGAGAACAAAACTATGACTTAGTTGTATAGTTAGTGACCTAAGCATTAAATCTTATATTATACACGTGGCGATAGAATAAACTAGTTGATTTATTGATGAAAAAAGAACAACTTTAATATCAAGATACTTCCTATTTAAACCTAGCTTATTAAAAGAAGATTTGGTCTTAGCAAAATCCGGCTGATTAATTTCATTACCCAAAACACAGGGAATATCCCAACTTATGTGGCCTCCTACATGAATAATCATTCAATTAAGATATTGACTAGTTCTAGAATTGCTTTTTAAATAGTAGAAAATATTACTAAGAGTTAATTAAATCGGAAAAGAAAATAAAAGAGAATCAAATTTTTTTGAAAAAAAAATCAAGAAAGTAAACTTAATTAGGGTAATTAAATTCTCTTTCCTTCCTGAATCCTGATCTAACAATCATTTATAGTTTAAGGAGTAATGAATTCCAATTAAAACAAAATAAAATAATTAAAAACATACCAACACGACCAAGAGCAATGGCCTCTGTCCCGAGAAACATGAAATCGTTGCAGTGCTCCATGCTGGCAATCACACCATTGCCATTGAAATGCTTCTTCACAGAAGAAGTCAAGGCCTTGAAATATGCTTTTGCTAGGTCCACTCTCCCACCGTAATTCTCACACAACATTTCAAGCAACTGTAAATACAATCAAATAATTACCCAGTTAATTACTAGACATTAATACCAACTTCCTAAGCGTTTCAACATTATTAAATACAAGATGGATTGAAATCGATTAGAAAAAAAAATAAAAATAAAAAATTACTTATTTGTTGGAAAACGATAACGTGTAGCAATAAAAATTATAAAACAACAATAACGTGCCGACCAAACATGACAAACTAATTAACCGAACCACAACAGTCTCTCTCAGACAAATGGTCAAAAGCAACCAAAACGATAACACAAGCATCACACACAAGCCACACTGACTTTGTTTTTGGATAAGTTGGTCC
Source organism: Acer yangbiense (assembly GCA_008009225.1). NCBI lineage: Eukaryota > Viridiplantae > Streptophyta > Magnoliopsida > Sapindales > Sapindaceae > Acer > Acer yangbiense. The sequence goes on along the minus strand of CM017769.1, from coordinate 34,809,599 downwards.
TAAATTGACACATGTCATGCTCACACTGGTCAAAACTCATGAATTCAAAATTAAAAAATTAAAAAATTAAAAAATAGAAATTTGGAATGAAGAACACTTACATGGATAACATCCACTTTGACCCCATCAATCCCAACATCTTCCAAGTGTGAGTGAAGCCCCTCGTACATCTGATCAACGATCTCAGGTGGGACCAACCCAATACCAGTGTCAACGATCTTATCAACGGCCAGATCTTCCATAGTCAATTCCAATCCTGGAGAGAGTTTCGGTGTGATCACAGTTGCTTCAGGTAGGCCAGGCACATTAGGTCTAAGTCCACCCCAGTAGCCACACAGAGCATGCCACACGTAAACTTGATCAACGGTCTTAAACTCCTCTTTGAGGTCCTTAACAAAGGCACCCATGCCCTTCGTACTAGTTTTAGGGCTCACGTAGTCCCTAAACTTGTAATTCTCTTGAAACTTGATCAGTCTACATGGCATCTGCTCTCCGGCGACGGTGTGGTTTATGCCTTCTTTGTCGATTGGGTCATCATCATGGCTGATAGACTGCCACCCGTCGTCTATCAACACAAGTCCAGGTGGGCACCCAGCGTCAACTAGATTTTTAACACCGTCCATCACGCCGTTAGGGTTAACGGTAAGGTAAAATGCGTCCCACGTGCACCAACCAAACTTGTCGACGATTGGAGGTGGTGTTTTTTCTTCTAGAAGCTTGAAAGTACCCAGATGGATTCTGATAACTTTCATGGCTTCTTTAACCAGAGCAAAAGGGTCGTTGCCGACATGCATGTAGAGAACGCTACTGAAAGACGAGGCGTTCACTTTGGTGGACCCACTTTCCACACAGATGTCCACGTCATCGTCTTTTCCGGGTTGGAGAGAGGCCCGGAATGGGCCTTCTATGAGTGGGAGGAGGAGAACGTAGGGTCGACCCGAATCCGAATTGTCGAGGACCACTATTTGGGTCTCGTTTTCGAGGTCTCTGCCGTTGGATCCGACCCAATGAGTCGTCCACCAGACTTTGAACCTGAAGATGCTCATGAACCTTATGTTCTTCAGCTTGCCGATTGGAACAACGTGGCGGCTCTTGGATTCGATGCTGTCGAATCCTAGGAAACATCCGACGGTGGTGGAGGGAGTGGTTGTGATGTTATCAGGAACATCAGAGAGAAACACGTGGCGGTTGGCTAGGAGGTTTGATTTTTCCAGAGTTATTGGACACTGGTTATTGCCATTAACAAGGGTTGTGACATCACCAGAGCCATCTTTGCTTAGGCTTGGAGCCATTCTTGAAAGCAAAAAAACAATAAGATTATATGAAGAAACAGATAATGCTAGTTTTTTTTTTTCTCTAGAACGTTGTGGTGATTGATGAAAGGAGAAGAGAAGAGAAGAGGTGATTATATAGAGAACAATGTGGGGATGAAAAGGGAAAAAAGAATCAAAGTGGAGATTTGAGTGATTTGGAGAAAGTAAATAGGAATATGATTGATTTTGATTTTGATTTTGATTTCGTGTCAATGAGATTTTGATATTTGCCTTGTTTGTTGGTGATTCCAAATGGGAAGTTCCCTATTATATAGGCTATTCATGAAATGGAAAGTTTGAGAAGAAAGTGAGGTGATGGTTTCCTATAATTAATAATTTCCTCTTTGTTATAAAAATAAATAAATAAACAAATAGTAAGACTATAAGAGAGATTGGGGTTGGTTTCAAAATTTAATTAATTTTCATTTTTTAGTGGGACATCAGTTTAGTATTAAAGTTAAATTATTTAACTTTATCTACTAATATATATTTAAGAGATAATTAACTGCAGAGGAAATTTCCCACATGAAATTTTATATTGGTTTAGTTTTGAGAGTCTTAAAAAGTGACAAGTGTGACTTCAAAGCTTCCATGAATCTTAGGTTTGACCATTTATTGATCAAAGGCAAATATATATTAGTGTGGGTCTAAATAAATATATAAAAAGTTAGATATCCACATCACTTTTTCTTCCAAGTTTGTGGTGGAAATAACAAGTGTTCCATTATATATATTTTACGAACATGTATATGGAGTTTGGAGTTCTATTATAGTATGTGGGAGTAAATATTTCTCCATTATAGGGATATTCGGACGTTACAGTATTGTATGACCTCAACAGACCATTAACTCATTTAATATCAAATTTCCAAAAAAAAAAAAAAAGAGTTTTAGATATATGATGTATATTAGTATGGCCCAATTTACTAAAGAGAGATACCCTACACAATTAACTAAATTTCTGCCATCTTGTCTTCAGTAGCAATATTGGTTGGAATAATTTTTTTTTTTTTTTAAAGTAATAGCTAATTTTGTGGGGTTGTTTTAGCCTTTATGCATTGAATTCTTCATTTAAGAATTGACCAGTTGACCATTCAAATTCTCTATAATTTGTTTTCAAAAAGAAAATCTCTGTAACTTAAGCGTACTAATGGTTGGCTTAAAATTTTTGGATGGTTGAATTGTAATTAAAAAACTAGTAACTCACGCTACTCTTTATGCTATTCTTTTAAAATTTTGAAAGTGATCTTATTCCAAGTCCATTTGGAATTTCTCTTCTTCTAATTTGTGTATGGAATTAATTAAGTTTCTTTTTCCCACACTGTTGAGACTTTATATATACTACCAAAATTCGAACAATGATGCAGCTCAGATATCTATTCCCACAAATCGAAAGAAAACTCTCTCTATTTATATACTTTTAAAATACACATGGTAGGACTCGAACTCCTGACCATCAATGTAGAAGGGAGGTGCATAACCATATTTGCTATGAGGTGATGTGACGTGTTTTAAATTATATTTTAATACAACAAAAAAGTATTCACAAATAATCAAAATTTATATACTTTTATTTTATAATATATTGATTAAATTGTGTACCTCTAATTTCAAAAAATTTAAAATGCATTTTGTGAAGACTTATTAGTGTCAATAACATATAAATTGTTTTTTATGCCCCGAAATTTTTTTTAATTTTTTATTTATAGAAATATTCAATGATATTTCTTCATAAATATTGTAACTTCTTTTTTACATAAAATCTTATAATTAATTTAAGTACACACAATATCATTTTTACTTTTACAAAATGTTGAAAATATATTTTCAAAACAATTAAACTGAATGCATATTATAATACTATTTTCAACTAGTAGACATGTTTTCATATTCTAAAAAAAAAATTACAAAAATCAATTTCTTATTTTCAAATGAAAATAACACTATAAAGTATTAACACGGTTTGGAAAATAATTCTCACTACAAGAGAGTGTCTCCCATACTCATGATTTTATGGATAAATAAGAGATTTGATTTTTTATCGTATATACCAAAGAAAAATGTACAACCACTTAATTAATGAGCGAATTTGGGAAAAAATAAATCATTTAGTAGTATATCTCTTTCTTATATAGCATTTTTCATTTTAATATTATAATGTCCTTTAGTGATTCAACTTGCTACCACAATTAAAGCAAATAATCAATAATATACATAACTTATCAAAAACAAAGGAATAATATATAAAGAATAATTTGAATAAAGTAATAAAGTGATTTTCTTTTTTAAAAATATTCCAACTTTGGGCAAAATTAACAACTGTTTCTTGTACTGGTGACAAATACTAGCAAATTATTATCCAACATTTGAGGGCCAACATTTTCATGGTACAGTATGAACTTTTTTATTCAAAAAAAAAAAAAAAAAAATCTGATCACAAAAATAAATAAAAATAAAAATAAAAAGTTTTTAAAATATTTAAAATATATTGCCTTTAGTAACTATCCAATAATTGTATAGTAATTAGAATCCAAGATTTTATTAATGCAATAAATATTAATTATTCTGTGATCGATTATACTTGATTCTTGGATCCAATAAATATTAATTAGTCTATAACCATGTTAAATCAATAAAATCTAGAACAACTCAAAATTAAAGGGAGATCGAAGTGAATCCTTATCTTTCTCGGTGAAAAGGATCATCTTTGTCCACTCTATTAGAGAAAGAATAACGCTAGACATCTTAATTTTTTTTTTCTTAAATTATGTCGCAAATGATATAGCGCGTGAGGTGTCAGCATCTTATAAATTATGAGATTATATGGTGACTAATGTGATGTTGATATCTCACATGCCACATCATTTATGACAAAATTTAGAGAAAAAAAAATTGAAAGTTCTAATATTACTCTTAGAGAAAAGGAACATATATACCTTAGTTCTTAAGATACAAGTAGAATGTATTCGAACGTAACATGTAAAAGTTATAGTATATGACAGGTTCGAATATTAGTAGAATGAACCAGTAATGTCAAGTTGTAGTTTCTAGTATGTTCGGTATTGAATTTAAAAGCAAAATGCATAGTTGTAGATGAATTACCAAAATGACCATTATGGTCCCATGTTTGGATCCTTTTCTCTCCTTTATCTCTTCTCGGCTATTTCTTCATCTTTTTATAAAGTAAGTGATTATATGCAGGGGCGAAGCCAAAGCGTTTTGGTAGGGTAGGTTAAAATAATTATATAATTTTTTTAAAAAACAAATTTCGACGATACAAGAAAATTATATTGATTGAAAATTTAAGATGCACTTAGATAAGGGGGACATAATGAATTGTACCCCTCAAAATTCATATTCTCAACAAAATACATAAATTGTTTTAAAAGATAACGACTAAATAAAAAGAAGAAAAAAATGTAATTCCAATACAATCATAAACTATCTCAGTTTTAACAAATTTTAAGAGAATGTATAACGATAGAACCATAGAAGTGAAACTTTTCTTGTTTGTTGGAACGTGTTTAGCTTTCAAAAGTTGTATTCTGGTTGTGTATGATACTCTAATATGTTTTACTTTTTTTGTGTTTAGTTATGTTAATGTGATAAATATAATTGTAAATTAAGGGTAAAATGTAAGACTCTACGGTAAGTAATTGGAAATATGTAAACTTTTAAAAAAATTTCCAAAAAAGTTAGCGTGGGCTACAACCCGAGCTACTCTTCTAATACCTCCGCCCCTGATTATATGGTTGGATTCAAATCACCTGTCAAAAAATTGTATCACAATTTGTATATAACCAATCACATTGGACCATTTGTACACGTTTTTTTTTTTTTTTAAAATAATTAATTGTAAATGATAGTGGTTGACATGACCCAATTTGATTGGTTAAATATAATTTGAGACATCATTTTTAGACAGGTGATTAGAATCTTATGATTATAATACGAATTGTTTTCTAATATTAATTTATTAATAATCAATCACATATGTTAAAAAAATAATAATGCTACACATCCCGTCTATAATCTCACTATTTTCATCCCAACACACGTGGCAGTTGAGGTCACTTAGTGAGTAGACAAATATTAATTGGTGAGTGAATACATAGGTTAGAGAGATAAGTATCAATTAATATGTGCTCACTCACTTACCAAGTGACACCTCAGCTGCCACGTGTATTGGGATGAAAATGGTGGAATTGTAGGTGGGATATTTAGCATTATTGTTAAAAAAAAAAAGACTTCGAAGATAAACAGATTAGAAAGTAATAGAATATTCAAAACGAGTTGGGCTTTATGGTATATTACCCTAAAAAAGTTGTGTGCCAACTAGTCAACTACCAACTGCCAAGTTCCAGCCTCTGGATTTTTTGCCAAGTGTTGTGCGTTTATTAAAAAAATAAAATAAAAAAAAAAGAACTGTTTTGATTTTTCTGAGTAAATTGACTAGTGCGATATCCGAGGCAGTCATGGCACCGAGCCACCGACCCTTGAGTTTTATACTTTTTCCATTAAAATATTGAAAAAAAGTTGTTACGTGGAAGGCTAATAATCCGACACGTGGAATACTTCTCAGGCAAGAAATGAATCAGTGTTGAGACTTGAGAGACTGGAAGTTGAAAATGGTGTTTTGCACCTTTTTCTCCAACAACTATAAAGAAACAATAAGAGATTACCACGTACGAATGAGTAAGAAGCGTGTCTATTTCAGTTGATACACCTGTGGTTGCAGATCTGCATATAACAAACTCTTAACTGTTTTAGTCGAATTGAAAATTTGAAATGACCCTACAATTAAACTCAATTTGTTAGTTGGTCTAAAACGGTAGTTGTTTGATAGCTTGGTTCTCCTTGTAAGAATTGATTTTGTGGTTTGTTAGGAATATATATACATCGGCTCTCGGTTCGAGTGGTGTAGACATCATATTTTATATTAGCGGTGGAAGGTTCGGTTCCCTTATAATATTATGGGAATAAATATTAGTTTATGCATACAATACTTAATCTTAGAAGATATGAATGAAATACTCCCAAACATAATAATTGTTTAATGGGAGTTGGAATAGAGAGAGAAAAAGTGTAATGAGATTTCAAAGCCCTTAATTTATGGGTGTATTTATTTTATGCTTTAAATGATCACACTTTAGTCGGTGGATGAGGATATGGTGGGGTAATTTAAAGGGTAAAATCATTTAGAGATTTTGACGGTCATCTTTGTTTTTACATATGATATTCTAATCAAGGTCCTTAAATTAGGAGAAGAAGAGGAGGCAACATGCCATGTATACCTAACCTTCCTATTGGTTGAAATGTTATCAAGATTTCTCAATTCAATGGCTCTTTCTCGTGGTCTTTGTCTGTTTGGTGAAATCAATGGTAAAATAGAAAGAGGATTCCTCATTGATTTTTTCTTTTTTCTTTTTCAATAAATGAAAAAATAAATAAATAAAAAATGCTATGAGGATTCTTTTGGAATCATGATTACATTAAAATGGTAGATTAAGATTCCTAACCCCTAGATCTGGAATCCAAGTCATTTCCGAATTTATTTAAAATAATATTCAAATCAATTATTAATTAACTCCAAAATAATTTTCTTTTAAAATTTATTAAATAATTATGAAGTAATTATTAAATTTGAAAAGTAAAACTTATGGGCTATGGCCACCTCCAGCGATGGAGAGCCGGTGATGAATCAAACCTCCTCCGGCAACCAAAAATGACTTTAAATATTATCCAACAAATTTAGAAGTGCTGCGGAGGTCGGTGATGTAAGACTTGTGTTATTTGAAAGCTAAGATTAACAATATATTAATTTGGATGTGATCATTAGAGAACAATTGAACTGATTTCTAGAAAAGCACATGAAAAAGTATTTCACTTTCGATAAACGAAAGTGTTCATATTTAATGACAAGATAAGATTGATCCGGTGGTTTACTCCTCACACATACACTATGAGGTTGAGGGTTCGAGTTTACTTCCTCTTCCAAATCCAGAATTATTGTAATATTTAAAAAAATAAAAAAAAAAAGTGTTAAATCTTTAATCAAAAATTTTCTCCATTTCCTAGTCAAGAAAATACGTCTTCTCGTAACATAGGAAAATAAAAAAACAATGTGATTTTCGTTTTCATTTATTTGTATTTCAAAATAATGAGAAAATATACAGCACAATAGGATAGATTTTTCCTTTTCCTCTCTCATCATATCTAATTTACAGCACTCTAGTCTTTTACAGTGGAAATACAAGACTTTTTGTAGGTTAAGATTAACAAAGCCTATCTAATGTTAAAACTTACAAGATATATTTACTTTGCCACGGTTAGGATTTTATCTGTTGCTTCTGTAAGCACCCAACACAGACTGTATACAAGAAGACATACCAAATAAATAGATTAGACTTCTGGCCATACCGTATAATATAAGTCTTGCATCAAAGAAGTGAATCATATATAGAAAAATCGACACTGTTTCTCAAAATTTCATCATCAAATGACTTGTAATCATTAACAGAAGAGAGAGCATAACGTGGAACTTACCATATTAAGAAGGCGGAGAGCAGCAGGCCTCGTAAATTTTCTGGCAAAAAGGAAGCACGTGGAAGGTTTCCCTTTGCTGCTACACCATTCTCTTCTGTATTCAGTCTCATAATAGATATTGTCAATTTCCTGCCAAAATCATTGAAGTTGATTACATTGTCAGACCTCACTGGATGAGTAATCATATTTTGCGGATTTTTCAACTTTCTGAAATTAGTCTACAACCCTATAGACTATATAGTTGGAATCAATTTGCCAAATCACTTGGGCTCAGATTGAATACACATATAATACCGGGGATTGTAAAGTAGTTACTTTCATGTGATTCCTGAACCCTCAAATCAAGTGAACTTCTAGACCAATTTAGCTAGTCTCACTGCTTGTCCCCTCAAGACTCAAATAAATTTTCACAGGCAAGAACTAAATGAACAAATAACAATATAAAAGTTTAAAGCTCTAATATAGGAGTATTTATAATTTATGTGACAGATGAAAGATAGAGTCAGTGAGAGAGAGAAAAATACCTTCATAGATTGTATGAGCATGGGAGTAGCATCAGAATACTTGTAAGTCACAGGATGCCATCCACGGCGTTCACGGTCTTTGGACGACGAAAGATCCCATGAAGAATATGTCAACGATCTTCTAGTTATTCCTCCTTCCAGACCTTCTTGCTGCATTTGAAAAACAACCATTTCAGACAGGGAAAATGGTACTATATGAAAAGCAGTTTTACTGGCCTTATAATTTCAGCAGTCCTCTATTTTCCATAATTTTCTTATTAAATTTTGCAATCAGATTGCTTTAAAAAGGTGAAATGGTATTACTACAAAAAGAGCACTGTTATTGGAACTTTATTGTTAGCTGCCCTCCATTTTCCATGCATTCACAAATTATAACATACTATCAGATTCACAATGTGGAAAGCACGAAGCTCAAAAAAGGGTGCCAAGAACACTACCAGTTTCATGTATCCGGTAGTGGGCACGTTACTATTCACTTGAAGACCAACCTAGAATAATTCTATAATAAAGGCTACGCATAACTGTTTTTCCAAAAAAGAAGAAATATAAAAAAGAAAAACAAAGGTGAGAGAGAATTTAACTTACAGCCAGTAATGTCTGAACGTAATGTTCATCTGGTATACAATTATGCTCCTTGGATGGATCAGCTGGCTGGAAAAAATTATAAACAAAAGTACATTAAGACCTCATTTATTGAAAACATCTTCAAGAGAGTTTTAATTAGTACTGCATGGCATTCCACGATTACTTACAAATGAGCGATCCCGCCAAAATTCAGGTAGTGATTTCCTCTGCATAATCACAATAGATTGATCAGAGACAATAACGAGTCATCAACCAAAGAAAGAAACTTAAAATGATTAACTTGACAATATTGAGAAAAAAAGTTAGTAGGCTTTTTGCTTATAATATAATCATTAATAGCTTCGGTCTTAATGCCTTCCCTAAGGAAAGCAGGGTTTCTCTTTTGAATGATCCTCGGCTATACTTGAGACAGTAATCTTGTTACAATATTCATTTTCTAGACAATATGATCACCTAGTGTTTTATGGAACTCATAAGCCTAAGACAAGTAGATAGCTTACCCTGCAATGTTGTTGAAACATCGGGAAGACAGTGGTGTCATTCACAACAGCCTCTGCATGCTTTCTGGTCAGAACCACCCACTTCAAGAAGAGAAAGCGTGAGCTATAATCACTATTTTGTTATCATATCCTCGTTGAACTTGAGGAAGCAGGCAAGACAGTATCTTGAACTCTTACCTGAGATCCCTTCCTCCAGTTATAAACAGGAATAATAGGAGCCATTTTGGGATTGTAGCGGCCCTCCTTTGTATCAGCAAAGCTGCTTACAGCATTGCATTGACAAATACTATTAATAGTGATTCAAAACTTAAAATTTTAACATTGCATTTACCACAGTTTGTATATTCTGATGGAGATAACAACAAAATAACCTCAAGCCAAAGGATGGTGCACAGTAAAACTACAGTGAAAGCCAATGATAACAAATTCCTTTTATGAGGTTATGATAAAGCACATTAGTAATTAGACAGATGACTTCAGATTATGATAAAAGTAAATAATAATCTGCAGAATTAAAATATTGGTAGTGCTCCAGTACTGATTTTCTGAGAGAAGAAGAAATTCTTTCCAATATAACATTCAGAGCCTGATGTCTTTAGCTAAGACTGACTAAAGAATGAATAAATGGGGATGCAACTTGTTGGACGAATAGCCACAAGGGGAATACCAGAATCAATTGATGGTTCAAGATATACCGACGCTTTAAAAGGGATTAAATGGTACATGTAACTGTGGATGCATGATTGCTCACAGTTCAGAGCAAAAAAGGAAGCGATATGCTTTGAAGGGGACTACATTGACCATAAATAGTAGCTTACATTTCCAAGCTCTCCTGTTCCACTAGACTCCCAAACTGTGAGTTACAAGGTTTCTACTGCAAGTTTTGATGCACCAATACGTAAACAATTGAATTCTAGAAGAGTTTCTAACTCACCACCCAGTACTAAACCGATAACTAAATGAGGGAAAAAAGGAAAAGATACAAGGAACGTATCCCTGGTTTTAAAAACATATGCGACATCCAAATATATTAACATGATACAAGGCGAAGGTAGAACAACCCAATGAATCGAATATCCAACTTTGAATACTTCAAAATAGCATGCATCAATGCAGCTATTTAAAGCTAGATAGTACAATCTCTCATTTATGATTGACTGGCTCCTTAGAATAAGTAGAAACTCCTATAGCAATGAGATTCAGTTTCTAAATAGCATTCTCTTCTTCAGTTTCATTTTCTCTCTCTCTATATATGAAAGCCTGGATGACTAACCTGTCTACAAAACTAGTTGAAGTCGACATGATGTAGTTGTACGTATAGCTGAAGTTGTAAAGAGGTATGCAACTGAGAAAAAAACACAAGCAACTGATATATTGTTAGCTAACGACAATACCCAAAAATGGTCTCCCATTGATTACCAAATGAAAAGAAAATGCACCTGACTCCGTAAACCAACAACAAAAAAAGTAATAGAGGCCGATCCTTACCTGTCTGATACAAAAACGAATCGCTCATTAAAAGGATCCAAAAGTGCATGTCTAATCAATATACGCTCTGCCTCAATCATGCTTGCTTCTCCCCAATCTATCTGGAATAGAAAATATGAACTAAACACTGTCATAAAAAAAGAAGTCTCTTTCAAATCATCCAATAAAACATAGAATCCACTCTCCTCCGAAATAGTAGATCACAATGTTGACTCAACAAAATATTACCTGTATACTATCATTAAGTTGGCGATTCAAAAAATAAACTGATCTTGTGGTCGCCTTATTGAACAGAAAACCAGGCCTAGAGTGAACAAAAATTGAGAATTTATCCTCCTCTCCCTGCAAAACTACTCCTAATTAGTTACACTTCAACATGAAATTTCTAGTGTTTTCCTACTTATAATTCAATTTTCTCTTTCAAGGAAAAGCGAGCATAAATAGAAAGAAAAAAAAAATGTCAATGATTTATAACACACGCATTAATAGAAAGTAATCAAAATTGAATTGCTATTGAAATCATGCCTTGAAAAACTTATCCCAAACCAAGTCGAGAGGAAGACGATTTCTGGCGATAAAAAGGAAGGAGATTTTGGGTTTGGGAGAGAAACGAGGCCGTAGAGAGACAATCCGAGTGTACTGAGTCTGCGTCAATACTAGACTGCCGAAACAGAATCCGACCAGAATCACCGCGAAAACCTTCCGCTTCCATTTGTAGCTAAGCTTCTGCTGCTGTTGCTGCTGCTGCGTCGCTTTTCGCTTCATTTATCTTGGCTTTTTCAGTCCAATTCCACCACCATCTCCGATCAGTGTGTTCCAGTTCAAGATCCGAGGAGAATTGTTGAACTGAACACCACGCGCCGCGTCAGGAGAGAGAGAGAGAGAGACTTGGGCTTGACTTGAGTCTTGAGGTTGAGGTTGAGGTTGAGGTTGAGGAGTAAGTGTCTGAGAGCTTTTAGTTAGGGAGGAGGAGTCGTGATAACTGATGAGTAATAAAGGTCATTAATTTTTTGTTCTTTTTAGTTGCTTGCGAACCAGGGGATCAGATGCCTCTTTATTGGGAAACTATCATCTACTGATCTACTAATTATATATTGATCCAATACTTAAATATCGATAGATGAACGAGTTTGAAGCTTGTAGAAATGACTTCCAAGTCAGTAGTTCGGATTCTATCAATGGTAAAAAGCTTTAAAAAATAATACTTAGGAGTCGTTTGTTTTTTTATTTGAAAACTGAACAGTCCTAGATTTTTCTGAAAACCGAATATGGACTAAAATTTGAACCTGAATGACATGTTTTTTTTTTCTCACACATTTAAATATACTGTCAACATGTTTGTTATTTAAAAATAAAATTATCTGGAAATAAATAATTTTACATTTATACCCATACTAATTAAAAGATACATGTTCTTCTGCGAGTTTTTCTTTGGTAAGCATATAACTATGATCATATTTATAGCACACTTATCCACCTCTATCAATTTTTTGTCATGTAAGCATTATTTGACTTAGTTGCATTTTACTTTTTCCGATAAAAAGTTATGAGATAGATAAGTGTGCTATAAATATACTCACAGAGTCACAATTATATGTCTACCAGAGAAAAACTTGTTCTTCTACAAACAAAATTCAATTTAACAAAACAAAAAATTTATTAAAGAATATAATTGTGCACGTTCAATTCAGACTTGGTAGAACATGCAAAATTATATTCTTTGATGAATTTTCTGTTTTGTTAAATTGAACTTTGTTTACAGAAGAACATATAAAATCTTATAAATAATGGTACATGTTAAATTACTTCTTTTGATTAGCATGGTATAAATGCAAAATTCAATTTTATTTTAAAAAAACAAGCATGTTGACAATACATTCAGATGTGAGGGAAAAAAAAAAAAAATCATATCATTCAAGCTCAGATTTCAGTCTCTCTTCAGCCTTTAGAAAAATTTAGGAATAATGTATTCAAATAGAAAAACAAACGACCCATTAGTCTAAATAGGTGGATAAATAGATACCGTAAAAAAATCAATCTGCCATTGATTTGTGATCTACATGTTACCTTTTGTTTTCAAGATGAAGATGTAAAACTATTCACTCTTTTTAAATAAATCAATTTTTTTTAAAAAAATTTTTTATTGGAAGTAACAACGAGTTACAACAACTGGATAACTGATCCAGACAGATACTATAACTGGGACCATCGAGATTAGACATCGAAGCACAGCCCAGACTACAGCTCCCACACCGGGGAGAGAACACCCAAACCCACAAACCCTCACAAGAGGGACTGAAACAAACCAGAAAACCTCACAAAGAGGACTGAAATTAAACTAAAAAACTAACAAAACCTCACAAAGAGGACTGAATCTAACCGACTGAACCTAACACCGATCAAAGGAGGAGGAGGAGTCCCTTGGCTGCTGGCAAGTGTTCCGGCGGAGAGGATTGGGCCAGACGAACTCCAGGGCCGCCGATCTGACAGTTCACATAGATAACACTCTAGATCTGGCCGGATCCTATAGGATCGTCCGATCTAACAGCTGCCGGCGCTGGCTGGAAAAAAAGACCCGCCCGGTGGCGCGAGAGGGTCGGCCGGACGAACACCAGGGCCGTTGTAGTAGCCGTAGAAGGCTCCCATATGATCGGGAAGGCCCAGCGTGAGGAAAAAGACCGCCCGAAGGGGCGACATCGCCGCCGGCTCCCGCTGCCACAGCAAGAAGCCGGCGACGGACTGAGGCGGTGAAGTTGGTGTTAGGTTGAGAGAAAGTTCTAGAGAGATATTGTAGAGAGATAGTTTAAATAAATCAAATTTTAATTATACATATTTTTCATAGAATTGCATTTAAATCATTTTATAAAACTCAAGATTATATCTTGGTTTTCAAAAATATTTTTCCGATCAACATTGCTGATTATCATAACATAACAGGATCGAGTGATTGACATCTATTGTTTATTCACTGAATAATGATAATGTAATGTATTTAAACAATAAAAATATATCATCACTGGACTGTCTCAACTTTCGTCGTGTATGAAAAAGGTTGGTGTCAAATTGACCGGAGAAAACAAAGCAGGTGCATTCAAATCCGTGGATGCTTAAATTTGAGAGAAACATAGAAACTAATTGATGGTGGTGGTTGTAGACTTGTATGCAATGATTTAATGAGAGTCATAAGGAGGACAAGTGTGATTTTTTATTTGAAAAGCAACAACTAAGTTTGGTAATATCTAAGGGTGTCTTCATCTATAATCAATTAATCATCATTAGGTACCACTATTAAATATTAATAATAATAATAATAATAATAAACTAATATAACCCCAGGGACGTAGCTCGACTAGTAGATTGACCAGCTTGAGACTTTGTTAAATGACTCACAAATAAGGATGAGCATTTGGGGAATGAGGATGGATATAGGTCCTCCTATCCCCCCCTCCCGAGGCCCCGATGGGTGAGTTTTGGGGGGAGGTCCCCCCCCATCACTATCCCCATTTCCCAAATTTCCCTCGTTTTTCCCTATTTCCCTGTTCTTTCCCGTTTCCCCGTCTTCCCCATTTCCTCTAATTAACTAAAAATTACATACTAAAAAAACACAAAATCCATCATAAATTCAAATACAAAATAAAATCAATTACAAATTCAAAAGATGTATATATACTTAGAAAAATAGAAGAATAAAAATATTAAAATATATATATACTATATTATTTTATATATAAAGTTTGGGGGAATTGGGAAAACGGGGATGGGGGCACCTCCCTCCATCCCCATTTCCATTTCCATTTCCATTTCCATAAATTTATGGGCAAAATGGGGAAATGGGATGGGGATGGAGATGTGGATGGGGATGGGGATGGGGAGGGGTCTCGGACCTCTGGACCCCTCCCCCATTTTAATATAGGGATAAAAATCATCCCCATCTCGCCCCCACCTTCTCATTTCCCCAATTTTCCCCTAAAATTCTTCCCCAAATGGGGATGGGGATGTGGGGATTTGGGTCCTCGGGGATGCTCATCCCTACTCACAAATCAATGGCTCAAATCCTAAAAATCTCGGGAACTTTTTTTTAGCAGATTTCTAAATGATTAATGCAATAGTGACATTATAACCTTCTACATTTTTTTTTTGTTTCTTATTTCACATATCAAATCAAGAAAGGATGATACCATCTGATCCGACAAAGAGAAAATAAAATCTTTCGTGACCAGTGTAATAGTGACATTTAACCTTTTCCTTTTTATTATTTAACGTATTAAATCAAATCAAGAAATAATAAAACTTATTCCAAATATTTTCATCTTCGAAAAATATGCTTTTAACAATTACTTCGAAAAATAATTAACGATGAAATTAAGTTGACTCAATACTATGCCTTTCACATATATATCAATTATATTGTTTGGTTCGAGTCATGAATTTCTCACTTAAACTCTCAAATTACAATATTAATAAATAAATAAAATTGTAAATAAAATAAAATAAAATATTTTGTAGTTAATAGAATAAGATATTGAACATGTCAATTGAAATTGCAATCTTTCAAAGGTTAAAAAAAAAAAAAAAAAAAAAAAATTGCCATCCCCCAGTAAGAGTAATCAGATTAATATTATTGTCCAATGTGATTTAATGATAAGAGTATTTCATTTAACCATCTACCAATGTTTCAGGTTCGAATCGCTGCCGCTCCAAGTGGTATATAACATTGTCAGGTGGTTGAATGAACACTCTTACCACTAAGTCACATTAGACAATTAAATGATTTTCATTTTTCAATGAACTTGGTTAACATATTGTTATAGAAAGTGTAATTAAATGATTTTTAATTAATTTTTCCAATTACACATTTGCACATACACACTCAAAGGAGTCATAGCTTAAGTGGTCGTGTATTTTCCTTTCTGTCCTATCAGTTGGAATTGCTATCCGAATTGTACTTGCAGCTGTTGATCCGGTGAATAATTTGGTTAATCTTTTTATTTAATAAAAAAAAAAAAAAAATTGTGATGGAAATGCAGGTTTGGTGTATTTAGTAACATTGCCCGGTACACCTCGGGCATGATTTCTATAAAATGTTGGGCCCAAAGAGAGCCCAATGAATTGGTCTATCTCTAATTCTATATCATCCTATTATAAATTGGTGTAACTGGAACTCTCGAACTGGCTCAAACATGCCGATAGAATCTCTGCGTCTCTCTCCTCAATTTACCATTCAAAGGTTTTAACAAACAATGTTGTACTTGTTCTCTCTGTTTTTTGGCTTCTAATTATATGTAATTTTTTCTGGGTTTATTTAAAATTATATAAAAAAATATATAATTGATGTCTGCTCTGTTATTATTGTTGCTGTTGTTGTTGATGAGGATGATGTCATTGTAGCTGCAGTGCGAGAGAAACTGGAGTGAAGAACCTCACGTGGGCACAACCCAGATTGTTGAATTTGAAGAGAGGTCCTTCAAGAAGTAGATATATGTCAACAAGCTCGTGTCTGAGTAGTGGTGTTGGTGACAAAGATGGCGTGATCATCGTAGACCATGGGTCGCGTCGCAGAGAATCCAATCTCATGCTAAGTAAGCTGTCTGTGGACTCTGCTGTAGTTGATTTTGAGTTTTAATTGGCTTTTTATATTGAATTTGATGTATTGATTGATGAGCTAATGACATTTTAATGAATTTCAGATGAGTTTGTGACCATGTTTAGAGACAAAACTGGGTACCCAATTGTGGAGCCTGCTCATATGGTATTCTTTTTTTCTCTACTTTCTGTTACTTGTAAGTGTGTTTATTTTTATTTTATTTCCAAAAGGTGTAATTAAAACTAATTTTGTGTTTAAGTTGAGCGATTAAATTGGGGTTTTACTTGTTTTGTTCTTGTAGATGGATGGAAATTATAAGTTTTTTTTTTTTTTTTTTTTTTGACAGTTTATTAAATGAACTTAACATTTATTGTTTGTTAGGTTATTAAGATGCTTGAATGCTATTTTCTGCTTATATGGCTAATGATTCCTGGTTTAGTTCACAAGTATGTGGTCATTTTGGTTTGCAGACATGAGAGTTGGCTCCTTGGTCCTTATATTCTTTTGCTTTATCATTGAAATCATATAGGAAGTCAACCAACTTCTTGACTCTTCTGCTATTTTTTTTTTTTTAAAATTTGAGTAGGAGTTGGCAGAACCATCAATAAAAGATGCATTTAGCTTATGTGTTCAACAAGGAGCAAATCGTGTGATCGTAAGCCCATTCTTTCTCTTCCCTGGACGACATTGGCACCAGGTAGTTCTTCGTAATTTCCTCCGGTGACTTGACTATAAATTTATTCTTCATCAATTGATGACTTTAAGAACCTTTGGTAAAGTGTCTATGGAAGCATCAATGATGCCTGTTTAAATGAATTAGCCTTGTTATTTTACAGGATATACCTTCCTTAACTGCCGAAGCTGCAAAGGAGCACCCGAATGTCTCATATATTGTAACTGCGCCTCTTGGTTTGCATGAGCTACTAGTGGTATGCAATTTCCTTCTTTTATTTGCAAAGTTACTGTGTATTATCTAGGCTAAAGTCATGAAGCTTTACATACCCACTCTTGCAGGATATCTGTAGTTCGTAAGTCAATCACATACATGAAAAATATTGTAAAATGTTCCCGATGATTGCCAGTACATTGTGACTAGTATGATAGCATGTGCATATTCCATTTCTGCTATGACATAAAATGCTTTTTTACCTTTGTCACAATTATTTGTAAACAAATTGTTGAGTTGTTTTGGACCAATATGTTGATATAATTAGCTCAGGTTATATATATTTCTCCCGAGACTAGCAATGTTACTGCAAAAGGCAGCTCCTTGCCAAATTATTCATAGTTACAAAAATGAAATTTGGCTTTCTAAGCGTAAGTGGTTTCATATTGCAGGATGTTGTAAACGACAGAATCAAACATTGCTTATCCCATGTAGCAGGAGATGCAGATGAGTGTATAGTTTGTGCTGGGACAAACAAATGCAGGCTCTATGGGTATGTAAAAGTACAAAAATAATTGTTATCAGTTTAATTGAACTCCCTTTAGTAGGTTAACAGATGATTTGTCAAAAACTGAAGAAATACCGTGATATTGTAATTCGGATTATGCCTGTGGTATAATTATGTAACTTATGGTAATCATAATTCTGTATAATTATTGTTAACGAGTTGAAGCCTACCAGAAATTAAGCCTGATCAGGTATCATCTTTGCAGGACGGCATTAGACAAGAACACTGAATGAAAAAAGTGGTTCCTACAAGTGGGAAGATATCCACGTAATCTCGCTTCATCCTGATCACAATTCTCATCATCATCACTACATGACCGACAATTGCTTTGAAGGGACTGTTAGAGGGGAAAGCTAGTGTATTCTGTGCTTGAAGTTTGACTGCAATCTGGGACGGCCTAGTAAGTGACAACTTTATGCGGAGCTTATATGTTGATGGTCTCCATTGCCAAAGCTACTGTCTTTTATCAATTTGGTAGAAGGTGACTGATACGTTGCGAAAATTATTTTATATATATTAGTATATTACCCCTATAAATTCTGTTTCCCTGGCATGTAATGTAGACAAAAATGTAAGAGAATTTTGTATTCTCCATATTTTTTTTGTTAAAATCACCATTACTGAGATTTGAACATTTTGACTGATCTTAGATGTTGTGAGCGGAGGACTTGCATAGACTATAGAGAAAGTCACAAGCAAATTCATATGTTAATCTTTACATCAACTGTTCAATATATTTCTAGCAGATTCTTGATTACGGCATTTGACAGGTTCTTATGTTAAGCTTTAGTGCTGTATATACAGTTATACACACATTTGAATTATTTATATGCAACATAGGATAGGATGTATACATTTAGACATTGTAGCACTGTGAAGCTGTCATATACTTGGTTGGTTCCTTCTTTAACTTCTCTGTGATGCTCTCAAATCGCCGCAGCTTGATGTCTTACTGCTTAAATTATATCTCCTTTGATAGTTTTTGCATATTTTACTCACTGTTCCACATGTTTGAACGAAATACTTGTTCGAAGAGTTTCCAAATTCCGGAGAATCTCCCCATGTTAATTTCCATACTAGCATTAGCTCGAGCCTCTGCTTGGGCAGGGGTTTCTTCTTCAACAGTTGATTGACCTGCAATAAGAACCTTGCTTGTTAAAAAATGGAGCACAAATCATCACAGAAGAATTTATTTTCACCCAATTTGGAAATTATCATTTCTTTGCTTATATTCTGCTTCAGTTTGCTCTTTTAGCTGCTTGTTGAATGCCTTAGCGGCCATGAAAACATTCGCCGGTCTTTCCCAGCCTCCTCCAAATATACCATACCCTTTAACCGGCTGAGGTTGAATAAGGAATTCAAGCACAGCCAACTCTTCCCTATCCACCCAATGGATGCAGTTCACAGGGCACGAATCAACCGACACCTGAAAGATTTCGAACAATTTTTCAAGTATTTTACACAAAAAAGATGACCATGTTTGTAGCTGAAAATGTATATGTTTCGTAAATAAACTACTTTGACGGTAGCTATACCTCGATATTTTGGTCGCTGTCTCCATATTGAACTTTGACTCGTGCACATCCCACAGCTTCATCCATCACAAATGTGTTACTGGCATGTTGTACACATTCTCTGCACCCTGCAAAGAGTTTGATTGCAGATTCCATGCGACATCATATTACAGTCCAAGTGAATGGTTTATCGAAAGATCGAAAATTTAAGAAATGTAATACAAATAGGGCAGAGAACACAACCTATGCAGGCATTTTCATCAACAAATAGAGCCTCTGGTCTCAGTGGTCCTTTCCACGAGCTGTAACCTAAACCAGAGGCATTTCTCCCAAGATGCACTCTCGTACGACCGAAGGAGGCGTCGTAATCTTTTCTGAGATCCTCTCTCATCAGCACTCTATAAGCCTCATTCAGCTTCAGAGTATATTCATGACCCTAAACAAGAGAAGAACAATCTTATATGGAATCTATGGCTGCTTAAAGATGAAAATGGAAAATCTATAAGCATCATATCATTAACTGCTTGAACCATCCATGTAATCTATCTAGTTAGACTATATATATATATATATATATATATATATAATCCATAGAATAAACAAAGAAAGCAAGTGACCTGATGGCCTGCAATATCAGGGTGATGCTTCTTTTGCAAGTTCCTGTAAGATTGTTTGATTTCTTGAACATTTGCATCAACTGAAACTCCAAGCAATTCATAGTAATTCTTCTCTTTTCTTGCTCTTAACTCACCTGCCCTTGTATTACAACATCTCACTGATCCACTGCGTTTCTCCTTCCATCTTCAAAACAAAAATCATTTGATCAGATTTTCAGTACACACCCACCAAACCAAAATCCAGATTATCTACAAAACCCTGAAACAAAACTTCAAGCTATGGAAATATCACCTTTGTCCGCCCTTATTTGGATTAAATTGAGGCACTGAAACATGATAACTGGTGACCATAGAAGCTGACATATTCATCTTTTTATCTTTTGTTTTTGCTGTGTTTTTCTAATGAAGGTGGAATCTTGATTAGATATTTTCCTTGTCCCGGAAAGTTGGATACTTTTTTGTTGCCAACTATAACTTTCCAAGTCAACATCAGGCCATTCGGGTTGTATGTTACCCGGACGCCAGCGATTAAAATATCCTGATACCTGACAAAGTACTAGGTTTTTCACTTTTAAATTTTTTTTAAAAAATAAAATGCTGGATAAGTATATGCATAATTACACTAAATTCTACGAAAATTTCACGAGAACAAAAATATACCCTCTCATTTGTCTAATATATAATTAATATAATTATTAATTATATTGAGTATATTAATTAATTAAATAACAAAATATAATAAAGAAACAAAAAAATATATAAACAATAAATAAATAAAAACAAGGATCCTTTGTTTTGATGGTTAAAGTCTTCAAAACGAAGCTCCACCACAAAAGTTCGAACCCCGACAATATATACCTCATGTAGATATTAGAACCTCGCATGCATCTTGAACTCGGCAAAAGGATGTTTGTGCAATTTCAAGCAAATTGTCTATATACTTGCAGTTAAGTCTAATGTGAGAGATGTTTTTTTTTTTTGTTGAAACAAACCTAAATAGTTGATATATCATCATCTCACAATAAAAACACTATCCCTTCACCTGTTTCAGAAATGCAGAGAAAAAAAAATAAAAAATGGTGCACATCACTTCTCGGAAAGACTAAATTAAAAACCGCCAAAATTAAGAATCATGACTTATCCTAAAAGTTTTCACATATGAGAGAAAAGATCACATTGCTGTTTCTACCCGAAATCCAAGCCAACACTTGAACTAATCACCAGTTTACAGAGAGAGATAAAACAGCAGCAAACATATGCAAGGACCAAAATTTTCATGTTACTCAAATCAAAAGCTCAACAAAATCCTTGCACAGCTTACAGAACAACAAATCAGCATTCTCAACACTTTTTCTTTTTCTTTTTTTGGATATCACAAAGTCCATTAATCTGTTGACAGCATCAATCTGGAAGTATTTGCTCGCCATCTGCATCTCCTTCCGTCTCAATTGTAGGCTTTGATGGACCTGCTCCAGGGGCCTGCTTCTTCTTAATACCACTTACAATGTCGTCAATCCTCAAAAGCATGCATGCAGCTTCAATTGCTGTCTTGAAGGTTTGTGCTTTCACGTTGTAGGCATCCCAGATCTGACAACAAAAACATAAACATAAACCGCTTAGTTGAAAGTTCTTCCCGTTGATTCCTAGTTACTGGACTAAATGATTCGCCTAAAGTTTAAATTTTCAAAAAAGAAGGATGATAAAAGAAAAAAAGAAGGATCGAATTGAAAAATGTCACTTTTCCAAAACTACCAGGAACATAATTAATTTGGCTTTGCCTAATCCATGTAAGATAAAATTGACATCTGTATGCTTGACTTGACAAGTGAAAAACCCAAAACTTGCTACCATGGTAAATCTGACTTTCCAGCAGCCAAGAACGATACGTGATCATAAATAAGAGACACTGAGAGAACAGTAAGATCATACCTTTGCCTCTTTCATATCAGTAATTGCACCGGTGTTTCCATCTATCCCGATCCATGCATTTTCACCATTTGCGTGCTACATTAACATTTTACAAATAACATAAAGAAGATGGATTAGTATAAGTATTTCTTTTTGGTAAATTATAAAACATGATCCAGAAAAATTAGCTTTATTGGAAACAGAAACCATATATTAGGATTCTGGAAGTCTCAGCTTAAGTTGATTAGTTAGTATGCTTGTGGAAACAGACCAGCGAAATAATTAAAGACAAGCCTTTGTACCTTTCCTTGCAGGGCAGTCATTGTTCGAATCACATTAACCCCACAGTTCTGCGCCAAAGTTCGTGGTATAGCCTCAAAAGCTATTGCAGCAGCTTCATAAGGCCACTGTTTTCCAATCATCAAACACAAACATCAGACAACATATAACAAAATTTTTTTATGCAAAGCTAAAGCTTTCTTCATAATTTCCTCTTTATATATTTCATAACCTTAGGCACTATTTAAATCTAAAAAATATTCCCAAATTCCACTTATGAGAGATGAAAGTGATGTAAGTGAAAAAACCGTTCACCTTTTCAATGCCTTCAACTGAAGAACTTTTTTGCTTCAAAGTAGCGGATACCGTCAACTCTGTAGCACCACCACCAGGAACAAGCTTTGGATTCTTGATTATATTCCTCGCCACAGACATAGCATCCTGTAAAAGAACCAAGCTTCAGAAAAAGATGTTCTCAAGCGAAAACTAAATTGAATATCAAACCATTCATATACCTGCAAATTTCTTTCCACTTCATTAAGGAGATCCTTACTGGCACCTCTTAAGAGTACAGTGCAAGCTTTGGGATCTTTGCAATCAACAATGAAGGCAAAGAACTCATCCCCAATTTTCTTAACCTCAAATAGCCCAGCTCCAGTACCAACATCAGATTCCTGCAATTCATCTGCTCTGTTCACAATAACAGCGCCACATGCCTTAGCAATTCTGTTGTTGTCCGTCTTCCTTAACCTCCTAATTGCACTAACGCCAGCCTTACTGAAATAATGGCATGCCAGATCACTCAGCCCCTTTTCAGTAATCACCAAGTCTGGTTTAAACTTCAGTATCTGCATGCAGAGGTTTTCTATGTATTCCTCTTCCATTTTCAATAGAACTCCCCAATCTTCTTCTTTAACCAACTCTGCATTTGTTTGGTTCTCTCCTTTTTTGTACTCAATGGGAGAATCAAGAAGTATAATACGCGGATTGACAATCTTTCTCCTCATTTTTCCCGGTGCAACAACATCTTTGTTGAACATAACTCCTTTAAGAACCTTGGAGTCTTCCAACTGGCCACCAGGGACCTTTTCGACTTTGATGTACTTCTTAATGTCCACTTCTCGCAACCCTTGGCCAAGGTCAACACCAACTATGGTGGTGGCATCAATGGCTAAATCCTTAATTAACAAAAGATAGTAAAACATGTTAGGTTAACTACCCAGAGAAGTCTGCAACACATGATATACATATGCGTGTTAGACTAACTTATGACTGAAACAACTTGTGAGATTTGCAACAACAAAACCACAAAATTTAATGAACTACGAGACCACATCAATTTTGTGTTTCTATTCAAGCACAAGAAACTAGTAGAGGTTTCTTCAACATTACTACAAGGTAGGAACATGAACTCGGATTACTAGAAAGGAGCATGCATCTAAAATTACTAGGAACATCCCACATTTAAAATTTCTTAAAACAGTTTCAAAATAGCAATAACAACCAACGTTGCAAGGAGGCAGTGAGGTGTCACAGTGGGTACCTAAGGCTCCTGCACAGCTCCAACAATTCAACTTTTAAAAAGTCACCACATAACCGTTACTCTAAAAGTAGATACTTACAGCAATTAAATCCCCAAATTGACTAGTGAACTTTGTGCCTATGCAGCTTTTGAGAAGCCCCAACATTGTTGGCCCTGCATGTAATAAACATATTACTAACATTATACAATGTACAAGCCATCACTTCAAAACATTTCAAGTCTTCACTCCTCATATGTAATGTTACATCTTTGGATCTTCCATATTTATAAATTCTTACATCATAAGTTGTCACATGCAAAAGCCCTGAAATGCAATAAGTTGGCCTCTGAAAATCTAACTGGCTATTAAGAACAAGATTGGATACTTTTTCATGATATGACGAAAGACAAGACTGGATTCACCTTGAACTAAATACATGCTAACTAACATAAGGATAATTTTTTGATAAATTAATAGTAAGAATGAACAAATATTCATGAAACTTACGATCCTTCGCATCGATAGGCATTGCAATTTTATCAAGCGCAGCAAGAGCATCTTCCAAAGCCTTATTGTAGGCTGCAAATAAAAAGAAAACTTACTTAGTATGCTCTAAAATTATTTCAGAGCAAAGGTAAGATCCACAACAGAAATGAACTACCTAAAGGCACTTGCAGCATTACCTCGACAGATGACTGTAGGATGATAACTCTTGTTAATGAATTCTTCTGCTACATGGAGCATCTCACCAGCTGAAAGTTTGTCCAATTTGAGTAACAAAATAAAATCATATTAGTATATGTCATTTTGCTAAACTGATTATAAAATCAAGTATTCTAGCAACAACGATCACAAGTCAATCAAGTCGACCTCCAAGTTCATTTTCCTCAGACTAAAAAAGAATAATCTCATGATCAATCCAGAACAAGTGGGCAATTTTTGGATTACAAATTGGACATATTCTGAGCTAAAATCTTACCTAGAACAATGACAGATGTTGTTCCATCTCCTACCTCTTCATCTTGTGTGCGGCTTAATTCAATCATTGACTGTACTAGTCCACAAACATTACAAGTCAGAACAAAAAAAGATAAAAAGGCAGTAAAGCATCAATAATAAAACTGCCAAGCAAATAATCAAGGCTCATAGGGAATAACATAACTTGCAAATATATCCCAGAGGGTGAATAGATATGCTTAACAATATGCTAACAGAAAATGCAAAAGGCAAGCAAAAGAGGAAGTGATCATGCCTTAGCTGCTGGGTGCGCAATATCTAACTCACGGAGAATGGCGTTTCCATCATTAGTAACGACAATTCCTGTTAACAGCCAGAAACACAATGAAACCAATGATATGTAAACTGTCCTTTTCAGTTTTCTCTGCAGAAAATTGAATTTAGGACACAACTGGAATGAACACATAATCCCTGACCAATATTTAGCACACTCAACCTTCAATATTGATTTGAAAAAAAAAAAAAAAAAAAAAAATCTTTGCACTGCTATTGAATGGAAATATTCCTGCTGACACATAAATAACTCCTATTATAGAAAAAAAATGTTACCTCCGCTAGCATCAAGTAACATCTTCAACATTGATCTTGGACCCAATGTTGTACGAATTATGTCGGCCACAGCCTGTTAAGAGTCACTCGAAACAGTTCACAATGTTAAATGAAATGATTGAACGACGCAGTGAAAGAACAAAGTGTAAAATCAAATTTACCAGACAAGCTTGTACATTAGATGGTACAAAATTTCGAAATTAATATCACTTAAACTCGTCCAGGAACCAGAAACATATCCGATTCAAATTCTAGCAAGACATATTTAACTTATCAAAAGATACTACAATATTGTGCTCATCCGAGTCTCCCTTTAATTTCCTGGTCTTTATAAGGTTCTTTAGACAAAAAAATAATAATCAAATCATCTAACAATACATCCTACTTGCATCGAATAATCTTTGTCACTAATGTCAAGAGCAAAGGCGGGTTTATGCCTTATTTGAACATTTTCAAGTTAGCATTTACTACCAAGACTGAAATAATAATAATAATAAATCAAAAAAAAAAAAAAACAGTTGATAAAAGTTATACCTTTGAAGCCTGAATATTGGTATGGTGAACCTTGGTTCCGGACTCGCGCTTTAAGGAATCCTCTGTTCATTTCAACAATATATTATTAAAACGCACCAAAATTTTTGAAGGGTTCTCATGTTATCAACAACCCAATATCAGAAGAAAATTTAAAAAAAAAAAAATCAAACAAAAATAACTATTATACGAACAAACTAAGTCCTAAATCCTCCTCCAATGTGTTTGAATCAAAACCATAGAAGTAAAAATACAGTCTTTTAACACAGAAAAGAGCGAGCTTGCTTGCAAGAAAGAAAACTTACTGAGAACGAGCACTGGAGCCTGCATGATTGTGGCTTTATTTTCACCGAGTAACACAAAAAGAAAATGAAGCGATCTTTCTTTCTTTTCTCTAAATCAAAGAAATGTATGAAACTACAGAAACCGAAAATTTTCAAACAGTTTCGATCTCTCGCTTTTGAGTAGATCTGTTCACTTAAAAAACAGTAAAAGTGTTGCGAGAGTGTTCTACTGAAATGTGTTTTATTTAGGGTTTAGGTTCAGCCAGTTCTCTTGAGTATTTTATAATTTTTATTTTTATTTTTTAAATTAAAATATTTTAAAAAATAAAAATAAAAGCTAAAATCCATACCCGACGGGCCGGTAACCGGGTCATCCGGTTCACACTGCAACGAATTAGACGACGTCGGAACAAGCGCATATTTATTTGCATGAAGAAACGACAGCGTTTCGATGATCTTCTCGTTCAATGTTCCATTTTGAGCAAGGTTTTGCAAGGTTTTTTTAACAGAGAAAATTATATTGAAGAAAATGGCATACGCAGGGAAATTTTTTAATCCAATCAAACACTCACTTTATGTAACAATCACATCTAAATCCATCTCTCACTCCACTCAATTGTGTAAGTCGTTTTCTTTTATATTTTGCTTTGATCACTTCGTTTATTTATTTCAGTATGTTTCTTTTTATTTTTATTTTTCTTACAGATTGTGCCAAAATTGAACCTTTGAAGACATGGAGAAGCAGCCTAGAACCATCACTGCGTCAGAGATTCTCAAGTTTTCAGCTGAATTTCAGTACACAAAGAAGATATATCCAGAATCTAAGATTGTCAGGCAAGTTATGTTTCAGCTTCTCGCGAGTTGTTAATGTCTTAAGGCTTAATACCAACCTAATCTGCTTGTTTTACTATATGTTTGTAGTGAATTAGACTTGATATGTTTGGAATTTCAAAATGTTGTATTGTACTGCTAAAGAGTAAAATAAGTCTGATAATGAATTTAGGTTTATTTGGAAACCAGTTGTTTTTCTATTTGTGTTTGGCTTGTATCGGTACTTGAAGCATATGTGTTGCGATATCATGCTATGTGCTTCATTGTGTTATTTTTTAGAAATGTTGTGTGGTTCTTATTGTTGAATGGTTCTTTCATTGTGGTGATTGTCTCAGGTGGTAAAAGTATTGCAAGTATGTTTGGTGCTTCGGTTATAATTGGATCAGTCAGCTTTCAGCCACATTTTGCATATGCTATGGACGGTGAGTGGATAACCTAGTTGTCCAATCTTAAGTGTCAAGTTCTAGTGTTGTTGTATCAGATGTCTGTGAATAACTCACTATTTGGTTCAATTGTGTAGAACATGATATTTTGTTAGATGATTATCATGGAGAGTTGTCGGGTGCTTCAAGCATGGAAGAAAGTTCACTTGCCTTCGGGGCATTTGTAAGGAAATTTTGGCTGCCCGCTTTCTTCCTTTTTACTGTGTTGATAAACTGGGATCATCCTATCATGCTTGCAACGAAAATCATCGTCTTACTCTTCAGCACAAGGCCCAGTCCTTTGTCAGTCTATCTGTATATTGATCAGGTCAGAAAGAAAGCATCCTGCTCTATATGTTGCAAGCACAGAAAGCTTACAACTAAATAATAAGCTTAATGAGTAATTTTAATTTGTAAAGTCTAAACAGTATATCATTGACACAGGATTCCATGTCCCGGTAAGGCTGGTATTGGAAGTCAGTAAGTTTAAATGATTAGGAACATGAAAGCAAAGTTTATGGTTGTTTGGTAAAACTCTCATTCTCTCCCTCTCTTTCTTGTAAGACCCAAGTCTATGAATTACTCCTAACTGCAGCCTATGCCTTTACCTATCGGTCTATGCCAAGGGCATGGTCTTTTAATAACTATGAGCTGTAGAACCAAGGTGCTACTCCTATAACTGTTGATTATTGCAATTTTTATGTCAGATTTTTTAGTGACCACCTTGCTATATTTGATTCCCTTTATCTGTGCTGATCTCTAGCTATCAAATGCTACTTTTCCTATTTATCTTATATATATCAACTACAGAAAGGAAAAGTAGGTGTTTGGATGATTTTCTTATTCATGATTCTACTGCTTGAGAAGAGCTTGACAACAAATTTTAATGCTGCAGTTGTGCCAACAATCTATTCGTCAAAAGCCTCACTTGTACATATTTAAGGTGCATTCCCTGTTGTTATCTGACATCAGTTTTTTTCTTTTGATATTGCTGCGGTACTAGACTTGCAAACTTAGTGGAAAATCTTTTTTTTTTTTTTTCTTCTATTCAGTTTCGTGTTATTGAGAAATTAGCATCTTTTTTAATCTTTTGTCTCTAATATCATGGATGTTGATCCTACAATGAAGTAGTTGTTCAAGCATTATAAGTATATCTTTGAATACAAGCATGATGTAGTAGTGGTTTACTAAGGATGCTGGTACTCATGTTTATTTCCGTTAGATCCAAATTCATATTACCAGAAAGGACAGCTATTATATGCCAATTAATGTTGCACATCTTGAAGGTCGCTGTAGACTATTAACATGATGAGTTAACACAATCCCTTGTCTGACTCTTATTAGGTGGCAGTCTCTTATGATAACTTGCATATCCACTTCTGGGTTAATAGGTTTATCAAATTATTTTATAAAATAGTTTCATAGACTTTTACCATATTGACAATC
Organism: Acer yangbiense; assembly: GCA_008009225.1. NCBI lineage: Eukaryota > Viridiplantae > Streptophyta > Magnoliopsida > Sapindales > Sapindaceae > Acer > Acer yangbiense. The sequence goes on along the minus strand of CM017769.1, from coordinate 34,780,684 downwards.
AAGAAAAAGAAACTTTTGATCTGGTTACGAACAGAATCTGATGGTCAAGAATTTGATTGAGTAATATATAGAGTAAGAACTCATATTACATAAAAAATGCTTCAGCCCACTAATGAAAATGTTCTTGTTTATTTGTGCTGCTTCCTTTGGTAAGAATTATGTACGAATGAAGAGTCTACTATATACTTGATTTGTTCTTATCCTTTTGTATTGTTTGGTGATAATTTGCAGTCATTATACGCCAAAAAAGTTGAGGTGCAAGATTATAAGCTTCTTTGCATTGCTACAGTTGAAGTTGCAGATCAGAAGCTCACTTTGGTAGGGATTCTTGGAGGTTGGTGGGCTTTGCCTTCGTCACAGACTGAAACACAGGGAGTATTCTCCGTTCTTAGAACATTATTGAGAAACAAATTAGTTTAACTGCAGCTAGAATTACTGAATTAGGTTGCTAATCTACACAACAAGTCATGATGAATAACTTCTGGGTTGTAAATGTATCTTAATTGAAGCCTTTCTTTTACTTTCTATCCATCTGAATTACTCGGGGTCCATTACACTATTGTTTATGGTGGAAAAACCCTGCAACTTGTGACAATAAGAGTGCCAATGAATGGCCTCTGTCTGTGCAAAAAAAAAAAGACTAGAAATTGAGATAGTAATGTAACTTTGCATCAGGATTTGAAACGTTTTATGGAAGATTGTTATGGTTTGGACTTGGGGCAATGAATCAAACTAATAAAGCAAAACAAAAGAATGTAAAGTCGACAGAAATTCCATTGAAATATCTCTATGCAATATTGCACGAATTGGTAATCGATCTTTTCTTGGTTTAGGAAGGCAAGTTTTGATTTGTCTCAAGGACCATCCCACACATTACATATTTAAGCAGTTATTTGCTAACTAAAAGCTAGTTGAGATTATGTGGTTCCTGATCTCCTAAATCATGTTTAATCCAGTTGATGGAATTTGTTATTTGGCCTCCTATGATTATCCTTGATTACAAAGCAGTTTTTGTAGTCTATTTGGTTGTCTTTGAAACTTGAATATACACTAGTAGCTAAGCTTGATAAGATCTTCTGGACTCTGGATGATGAATATTATTAATTTTCTTGGTGGATTTCTTGGATATCATAGTGTTATTGGAGCAGGTGGTAGTGTTCATGGGCTGAATCTGGACCACAAAACATGCCGCCCCACTGAGGAAAATAGATTAAGGCAGTGGGGATGGTGAAAACAATCATCATGAGGCCCATTAGAGAAATGCTTGTTTGTGTCGAAATTTCAGAGCTTGAAAATAGAAGCAACTGGGTCACGACTGCCCCCATGGTCCCTCCACTCCCTGTCATCCCTGATATTACTCCCAGTGACCTGCACTCATCAATCCATCAAATTATAAGGTTAAATTACCATTAGATGAAAGTTTACATTGTTCAATGTAGACTGAACTGGACCCTATATGACCATTGATTGACCTCCATGTCAACATCCCCTACATGTATGGTATGTTGTCAAAGCTATGGAAAATATTATGTTGTCAAAGCTATGGAAAATATTTATACGACATAGCAATCCTCTCCCTTAAATCTTAATTTTGTACTAAAAGTTAAAAAATTGTCACCTATTTAAAAAGTTGGCAATTAGGCAAGCGATAAGGATCTTTAATACATTAATATTTGTACCGGTTTAGGTAGATGTAATAACTTTTGTAATTTAGGTAGATCTAGTGACTTTTGTTTGAATGAGAGGTGGTCAATTGGCTTCCAACTACACCGCAACCGCATGACGGCATGACTCATGAGTGATGACAATACATATTGGCATGTTGTTAATTGGTGTAAAACTTAAAAGATCGAATACGGACCTTTTGGAAACGAACGGAACAACACCGAATGTGAGGCCAGAAGCCGCTTGGACGAAAACAGAAAACAAACACATTACGACTATAGAACCCTCCAGCGAGTCAACTCGTCCGAGTAACACACATAGCAACCCAGCCAGCAAGTGCACCGCCCACAAACCCCACAACCTCCCTCTCATCCCGAACCGTCTCCCCATAGCATCCGAAACCACCCCACCCATCGGCCTCGAAAACAAATTCGCCATCCCAAACATCGCCGCAATAGTCCCTGCCACCTCTATATTCACATCAAACCTGTTAAGAAACCCATATGTGAAACTCAAAAAGATAAAATGAATCCAACGTAAAAGCATAAATAGTAAAAGAATGATATATATGTATATTAATGAATGTCACAATCCGACAGATTAGTCTTTTAGGTTATAAAAATAAAAAACCTGTCGTAAAAGTACTCTGCTATGATGTTGTCGGTCGTCAACTCAACCCCAAAACAGAAACCGTACGTCAAAGCCAGCATCCAACCTCTGTAGTTCTTCAAACCGTTAAAAAGAATGTCCATAAACTTTTCTTTCGAATCCAACAACATTCTTTTTTTCTTGCAATAATCTCGGTAGTTCCCGTCAGGTAAATCTTGACCGTAGGTTAAGACCAATATAGCCGTCACAACCTGGAAGAGTGAAGGGACGATAAAAGCGACGCGCCATGCAGTGGAATTGGGCACGTGAAGATTATTGCAGATAGCTGTGTATATGATCGGCATAACCAACTGTGCTACGCCAGCACCCATGTTGGCCCATCCAGCAGAGACTCCATTGGCGACGCCGACAACGCAACCGGAGAACATGGAGCTCATCCAGAACTGATTTGCAACGAAATTCGCTAGAGAGAATCCTACGAGGAATCGAATGAGTATGAAGGATTTTGCTGAAGTGACTAAAGAGGTGGCAAGAATTGCAGGGGCTGTTATGAGAGAGAGGATTGCGGAGGCTATGCGTGGGCCCACGAGGTCGCAGATGGGACCCATAGCGAGACGGGAGAAGATGGAGCCGACGAAGGAGGCGATGCCGGCTGTGCCGATGTCGGATTGTGTGAGTTTGAGGTCTTCACGGATGATGGGGATGAGTGGAGGGATGGAGAAGGTGGAGAAGAAGCAAGCGAAGAGTGAAAGCCATGCGAGATGGAAGGCGCGCATGTGGGGTGGTGAGAGTGAGAATGGACGGAATTCGGTGGCTTTGTCGTCGGCGTCAACGGGGAGAGAGAATGGTGGTTTTCTTAGAGAAGGAGGATCTTCCATGGATGCGAATATTATTTGTGGGTTTTTAGAGCTTGAATGGAGAATCAAGAAATGTGTGGGCTATGTCGTCGTTGTATAGTATTAGAGAAAAGCTTCTCAGGTGGTAGTAATATAAGTGTATCGGATGCAGATTCTATGTGAGACTTATATTTATGCTGATCTAAGTATAATACCCCAATTCAATTTAAGTATCTCACATGAGAATGATAATTATTACAAAATCACGAAGTTTCAATTAATAATAGTGGATGCTTACAGGGGCGTAACTTAATTGGTAAATGGATGAGATTGGGGCTTGGACAAATGACTCCCAGATCTCGAATCCTATCAATGACGAAAGCTTTTAAAAAAATACCTAGTCCCAGATTGATTAATAGATATTGTCAAAATAATAATAATAATAATAATAATAATAGTGGACCACGATCCAATATGATATGCTGGTCTTCGTTTATAAGTATGTCAATACGTTCATATATTAATAATATAAAATTTATTAATTATTATAAATGTTTATTTTTGAATGAATAAATTAATAATTATTAATTTATAAAGATATTGATAACCATATCATACAACAAAGTTTGGAGTTGGATATAAACTAGGAGACACTCGAATCATCAATAGTACTATGAAAATAAAATCTTAGAAAACACTTAAATTTTAAGACAAAATACAAGCAATGATGATTCATATTTCAAGAAAACATATTATAAATATATTTTTTTAGTAAATTATTAATTTATGAAATGAGTGAGATCACATAATTTCATAATTGTATTACCTTATAATTTAATCAAAATTATTAATTTTGCTCATTGACTCATAAACAGCAGAAGAATGTAAACAATACGCTTTGGAAAGATATGACATTGATTTTACATATGTCTAGTAAGGATGTGACTTTGGACCTTTAATGGCTTTTTCTTTGCTGTCCTAATTATAATTTTATTGATTTGAAATGCTGATTAATGTAAACAAAATGACAAATTTATCTTGGTTTATATATATATATAATTTAAAAGTACTATAATAAATTTTGACGTTGAACGAATCGGTGGTTTGCCAAGATCATACAGTATATATACGGTACTCTCATAATCTACTACTGCAACACCGGGAGAACATATATAATTTAAAAGTACTATAATAAATTTTGACATTGAACGAATCGGTGGTCTGTCAAGATCATACAATATATATACGGTACTCTCATAATCTACTACTGCAACACCGGGAGAACACATACTTAAAAAATCTTTACGATAGAATGCTCATGATTGGATTCGAATTCTTCATCAGAGGTGCACATCCTCTCAATATTTACTAACGGATGATGTATAAAATTGGACTTTTAAGAGTATTAATTAATTTATCGACGCAATAATATAATTTGAGTAACCAATTTAAACCATTGAACTGGATTCTTTCTTGCTAGTTCTAGTGGTATGATAAAAGTTAATTAATTGAACCTTTTATTTTATTTTTAAGTTAATTAATTAATTAGACTTAACAACTTTACTTTTATGTGTATGTTAATTCTTATTAAAAAAAATAAAAAATAAAAAATAAAACTTTACTTTAGGGCCTTTAGGCATTTGAAAATATCACATAAAATTAACTTGATTTATTCTTTCTCGAGGGTTGCATTACTATTTGCTATTTTGTATATATTGTTACATATCACCATCTCATTGGACCTGAAAATTCTGAATCGTCTAACAACCATTCACATGCTAAACTAGAAACTGCCAAAGAAAAATAACAAGTCTCTTTCTATGCATATCTCCATCTTTGATTTTTCTTGGATTGGTGTCTATAAATTGAGTTATACTACATAGATCAAAATTTACTTCAAAATTCTTATTCTAGAATTGTATAACATGTGACTATCACTTGAATTATGAAAATGAGTTCATTACGGGAATGAAAATAAAAAAGAATCAAGCTTTATTGGAATACAAAATTGGAAAATGAAACTTATTCTTTGGGTGGGATAGGGTAAATAGGGGAATTAAGTTTATTTTCTCATATGGACTTAATTCTTTATTTGTGTGTGAGGTTCAGGTAATTACTTAATTCTCAACCGTTTTTAGTAAATATTGTAATCACAAAAGAATTAAGTTTCATACATTTCCCTTATTAGAATTTGTGACTATAAAAGCATGTATGTACCTAATTATTCTTTTAAATTGGTTATGATAATATTTGATAATACTGGTTATCAGAGCCGGTTGTGCACCTATCTTCCACATAAGTGGTGAGGGGTTCAAATCCCATATTGCGCATTTTACTAGTATGTGTAAGGAGTTTTCTTCCTGATAGGTCCCAACAATCTTATTGTAATAGTTTTTGTAATACTTATAAAAAAAAAAAAAAAATGCTAAACAATAAAAAAAAAATTTTAAAAAAATTTAAAAAAAGTTGAGATCCCAAATAACATGATGACGGCTTGGTTGTAACTTTGAGGACCATACAATAATATTCGAGTGGTACAAGCAAGCAAGCAAGGTGACATATTTGGCTTGGAGTTCATTAATAATTGCAAAATAGTCAAAAATGACCAACCCACCCCCAAAAGAAGACAAGTGAATGTTGAATCTCATCATCTTTGTACGTAATTTGTTGTCAAGCGGTGTGGGTGACAGGCTCTTTCTGGTGCTCATCTTATTTACTTTATTGATCAGCATCAGCCCCCGCATCAATTAATGGAAAAAGGACTTGCGATCGAATTCTGATGAATATTACTAAAGATTTTGATTGCTTTCCTGGTCCTGCAAGCCTGCAATACATATCTTCTCCCAACTCTCTCTTTAGAGTTTTATTATAATTTTTCATCTGGAAATTCACACGTGTCTCTTTATATGTTTACGGTGGATAGTTTGAAATTTGAATCATTGGCTGCTGGATTCTGGAAACAACTTGTTTCCATTGGAAGTGGAATCGGATGCTTTATTGAAATTATCAACTTGTGCAAAAGGGATGGAGGTTTCTAGACAATATCACAAAGGACATACAGTCCATATAGGTTTACCACCTTCGAAGTTTACGTTAATTTATCTTAATTTAAGTTATAAGAGGTAATAAGTCTAGAAAAAATAAATATTGGAATGTGATATCAAATAAGTCAACCTCATATTGCATTCTAAAGTTTGAAACTTGACTTTTTTTTTTTTTTTTTTTCCAAACTCTTCGAATGTTATCTGTACTAGAGCCAGAAAAGTTTGATTTGGTTACAGCTTTCAAGTGTAGATTTGCATCCAAGTGATGTAGTTGCTACTAGGCAAACAAAATACTATCGATTGGTCTTATATGGCCAGTTTCTATCTCTCACTCCACCGCTGTGAAGCATTTTCAATATATATATATATATATATAATAATTCTCTAGTCAGGTTTGGTCTTGAAGTTTTTCGTTCTAGATAAAAAACTTAACGACTAGATTCGACTAGAGAATGACCCTATATAGTATATATATAATACATGTATCATTTGGACAATATCTTTGATAAAACACGTAACAAAATTCACATATGAACATATTATTATTACAATAAATTCGCGGGTTTGGAAAAGTAAAACACTACTCTATTCTTATGATATAGTTGTGAGAGGTATAACATTCGGTTAAATTCATTTTGTTTATACATTTTTATTGAAAAAAGAAAGAAACATCACCCCTTACCATTAAAAATAACAAATTCCTACCTTCATTTTCATTTTATTACTCAATAAATTTGTTTCCTTTTCGTGATGTTATTTCTTTTGGATATTACTAAGTAAAAGGGTCATTTAATTGGGAGAATTATACTCGCATTCGTCAGGTTTGATGTAATTGCACCCATATGTGCAAAGATGCTTTTTCTAGCCCCACACTCCCTCGACTTAACGGTAATTAGTTAATATTTTTGGTAGTTTACTTATTTTTACATTTTAAACGCTCTAAATAACTCTTTGATATATCATAAAAATAAATAAATAAATAAATAAATAAATAAAGAGTAAAAAAAAAAAAAAAAAAAATGGGCCAATGGGTTGCGACTCCTCCAACCGTTCCTTTATGAGTTTATGGTCTAGCATTAGGATGATTCGTGGATGGGTTTGTGACTTTGTGGTCATGTGGATTTCGACGATCTTCTCCGCTATAGGAGGAAGTGGGCTAAGATCTCCTCCACTAGCAAGAAGTTCAAGGCTTCATCGATCTCCTCATTGACCTAACATATATTAACAACAAAATACTTTTTTGGTTATATTTTTTAAAATTTAAGGACTTAAATGATACAATAAAAAAGTTAGGGACTAATTTGATCGCTTTTACAAAAATCACAAACCGTTTGGAATTTACCAATTTGGTAATTACCCTTATAATAATCATATTTTTGTTTTGAATTTTCTTCTTTAATTTTAAATTATTGTCTTTTACTGAAAATAACCAAGGCATGGACATTTAAAATGTAATGACTAATGAGTTAAATTCTCTAATGATAAGTTTTCAAAATCATATAATAAAAAATAAAAATAAAAATCTGCACATAGCAAAACCCTTTTTCCTAGTTTTCGCCGGTTCCATTTCCAACTTGTCTTCAACTAACTTAACTACCTCGTACAACATGAAAGCAGCCATGAAAACTATTTGCCCAGAAAAAAGATTCAATTCTTACATTGGAAAATGTCTTTCTCACTTGAAAAACATCACTAAACAAAACGTGGTCACTCAAGGAAGTGCTGTTCACTGCCATTTAATCAAGAGAGGTGTTTCTAACGAGAGATATATAACTATCAAGCTTTTAGTAATGTACCTGAATAGCCGGAAATCTGTTGAAGCTAATGTGATCCTTAAAGACTTTAGTGGGTTTGATCTCGTTGTGCATAACTGCATGATTAATGCTAATGTTCAGTGGGGGAATCTCGATCAAGCTCGGAAATTGTTCGATGAAATGCCTGAAAGGAACGAGGTCTCCTGGACTATGTTGATTTCAGGTTTCATGAAATATGGTCGAGTCGAAGAGTCAATCCGGTACTTTGAGAGGAACCCATTTCAGACTGTGGTTTCTTGGACTGCGGCTATTAGTGGGTTTGTTCAAAATGGGTTTAGTTTTGAAGCTTTGAAGCTTTTCTTGAAGCTGCTTGAATCTGGGGTTAAACCGAATGAAGTTACTTTTACTTCCATTTTTAGAGCTTGTGCAGAGTTAGGTGATTTTCGGTTGGGGATGGGTTTTTTCGGGTTGATTGTTAAGGCTGGTTTTGAAAACAAAGTATCTGTTTCTAATTCTTTGATTTCGTTATGCTTGAAGATGCATGAGATAGATATGGCTTGGAGAGTGTTTGATCTGATGAAGAAGAAAGATGTTGTTTCTTGGACTACAATACTGGATATGTATGTTGAGATGGGGGACTTGGTGGAAGCGCGTAGAATCTTTGATAAGATGCCAGGAAGAAATGAAATTACTTGGAGTGTGATGATTGCAAGGTATAGTCAGAGTGGTTATCATGAAGAGGCTTTGAAACTATTTCAACAAATGGTTCAGGACGAATTTAAGCCAAATACCTCATGTTTCTCCACAGTTGTTAGTGCATTGGCCAATTTTGAGGCTCTGAGACCGGGGATGAACGTCCATGCCCATGTTGTGAAAATTGGGATTGTAGAAGATGTCTTCGTTAGTAGTTCTCTTGTTGACTTGTACTGTAAATGTGGAAAAACTGAAGATGGACGTTTAATGTTTGACTCTATTGTGGGAAAAAATGTGGTTTCATGGAATTCTATGATTGGTGGTTACAGTCTAAATGGTGAATTGGAAGAAGCTAAGATGTTGTTTGATATCATGCCACAGCAGAATGATGTCTCTTGGAGCGCTATAATTGCTGGTTATCTAGAACATAAGCAATTTGATAAGGTGTTTGAAGTATTCAATGAGATGCTTTTGTCGGGTGAAATTCCGAATAAGTCTACCTTTTCAAGCCTGCTTTGTGCTTCAGCGAGCATGGCCTCATTGGAGAAAGGAAAGGATCTTCATGGAAAAGTAATTAAACTTGGGTATAAATATGATATTTTCGTGGGAACTGCACTCACCGATATGTATGCAAAATCTGGGGATATTGAGAGCGCTAAGCGGGTCTTTGATAGAATGCCCGAGAAGAATGAAGTTTCTTGGACTGTGATGATTCAAGGTCTTGCAGAAAGTGGTTTTGCGGAGGAATCTCTTAGTTTGTTTGAGGAAATGGAAAATACATCTGTTTCTCCTAATGATCTCATGCTATTATCAGTTTTATTTGCTTGTTCTCATTCTGGTTTAGTTGATAAAGGACTTCAATACTTCAATTCGATGGAGACAGTTTATCATATAAAGCCAAAGGGAAGACACTATACCTGTGTGGTGGATATGCTATCTCGGTCAGGACACCTCTCTGAAGCTGAAGATTTTATTAATTCCATGCAATTTCAACCTGAATATAATGCATTTGCTGCTCTGTTAAGTGGTTGTAAGACGTACAAAAACGAGGAGATAGCGGAGAGGACAGCTAAGAAACTCTTGGAACTAGTAGATAAAAACTCATCAGTATATGTGCTGTTATCAAATATTTATGCTTCAGCTGGGAGGTGGGATGATGCAATGAATGTAAGGAGATTAATGAAGAAAATGGGTTTGAAGAAGAGCGGTGGCTGTAGTTGGATTGAAGTGAAAAATCAAGTCCATCCTTTTTATTCAGAAGATGGAACACATTGCCAATCGGCTGAACTTTATGGACTTATAGAACTGTTAAGGTCTGAAATGCTGGTTCGTGAGAACAACTAGACAAATTAAATGTCATAATAAAAAAGGTGGACATTTGAGGAATCGTCATATGCTGTCGTGATAGTTTGCATCAAAAGACATGCTTTGGAGCTTGGAGAAGGCATTTGTGCGGGCTTCTTACACGGTAGAATGTAAACTCATATCCAAAATCTATAGTTTTGATATTCAAGTAAAATTAGTCTCTATTTTTCTTACATTGTTAATCAGTTCTCTTTTCAACAAAAGAGAAGTTGCTGCAAAGATATTGTTTAACATAACGCTCAACTTTTAATCGATTCACTTGTGAGATTGCAGGTTCATGTCAAATCCGTGAAATGCTGGATTGAGTTCCCGCTGAACCATTGAATTCACATGTGCATGGATATTACTTCAAGATTGTGTCGTTAAGTCCATCTATGGTATGTTTTCACGAAGAGTACGTTCATCCACCCTCTCTCTCGTTCACCACTTTTATCGATTCTTTTTAAAATGTTAGTAGATGGAAGCCAAAATTCTGCTTGATGCGAGATGAATGGATGTTTGGGATATTAGTAAATCAATGACCGCGAAGGGATTTTGAAAAAGATCCCACAGCCGTGGTTGGGTACCTTGTATATATTCAGAGCGGGCAAAAGTGTGTGGTTTTGATATTAGAACAACTCCATTAGTTGTTTGGTTTGTACTAACTGCAATGAATTACAGCAACAACATAGTTTTTGAAGATTGTTGTTACAATAGTGTATATTCAAGAAAATGGCATGCTCCATAATAATAATAAAAATAAAAATTCAGTCATAAAATTTTCAAATATTTAAGATCATTTGATAGATTAAATATTACATGCGTAAGCCAATAGGGGCGTAGCTCAATGGACAGATGAACGAGTTTGGGGCTTTGACAAATGACTCTCAAGTCAGCGGTTCGAATCTTACTAATGGCAAAAGCTTCAAAAAAAATACACGGTAGATAATGGGAATCAAACCCATCACTATCGTCGATTAAAAACAAATTGAGGTTTTAGAATTCCATAGAAACTTTTTCCATTTGTTAATTTTTTATACAATTCTTGACAAATTTAAAGAGAAGTGTTTGAGAATATCATATAAAAGTTTAATAAACTTAAATTTTTTTTTTTTAGAAATAACAAAATTTAAATATTATAAACATTAACGAAATTCGCATTAATCGCACGTTTCGCTAGTGACGAGTGAAGAAATTTAAAAGGTCGATGCGGTTCGGTTATCCCGCCAAAACTAGAGCTCCTCCCGCTATAAATAGTGCTCACTTTCATTTTTCTCTTTTTCCAGACTCTCTAAAAAGAAAACTCTCTCTCTCTCTCTCTCTCTCGCAAATTTTGGAGTTCAAGCTTCCACTTCTTGCTCTGTATGTTCTTTTCTATATACCTATACGTACGTATTTTTGTATTGATATGTTGATTTTATTTACAAACAAGCTTCGACTGAATCTCTGCTACACCTGATCCGATCTAGCATAGTAGGAGAGTTCCTAGAAGAAATCCGATCAAATTTATGTGTAGAATTGCTAAGGACTGATGAAATTGTGAAGAAATCGATTGGTTTCGTGAATAGATTGTTTTTAGATGTCTATTAGGAGATCTGGCTGTGTTTTCTTTCAATTCAAGTTAGATTTTGTTTATTTTGGGTTTCAAAAGGATTTTCAATGTAATTGCTCCTTGGTGTTTTGGTGTGGAAGATCTGTAAATTTTCCAAGACGTAACACTAAAAGGACCAAATATTTATGAAATTCAATTTTCTATGGTTAGAAGGTGGTTTGGACTTTGGAGTATAAATTGGTTACTTATAAATGATTTTCTTTGAGCTTTTTGTTATTTATTGTCATTGTGATAATTTATATTTTCGAAGTTCATTGGACCTAGAAGCATAAGGCTTTGATGATCTACCAATAACTGGAATATAACAGATCCTGTACTCACCGGTTCATTTGATCCTTTTAATGAGCAAATAGTGTTTATATTGTTAAAAATGATTCTATTATTTACTGTTAATTTTTTGGATTAATCAGCGTGGAAAAACAAGCTCTTATGATGGATTCATATACTCTGAAATCTGTGCAAGATCTGCCTGTACCGTTTTGTTCAGCTTTTAGTTTCAGGTACTATTCTTGTTAAGTATGATTCATCAAATTGATATGGAAATTTGAAGGTCAGCTACTCTTGAAGCTTGTTAATTCATGTGATTTATATCAACTGTCACGATCAAGTTCATGTGATTGCTCAGAATTATCTTGCACTCTTTACTGTGATATAAGAAGATATCTTGAACTATTTCTTGGGAAGATGTATGCAAGAAAATGCCTTTTATGTTTTTCTAGTTTGATTTTGACAAATCTTGTGTCTCCCAATCCAGCACCAAATGATGTCAACTGGTTTTTGACAGATTGACTTCCATGTTTTCATTTCTTATACTGGCAGGTATTTTAATTCACTGCAGAGTGAATGTTTTCCTGTTTGTTTTCACTCCGATGTAAACATGGTTATCTCAGCACCAACTGGGAGCGGTAAAACAGTGCTCTTTGAGTTGTGCATTCTGAGACTTCTCTCACGGTTCATTGCTGAGGGGAGGTTTGTCCATATAAAGGGAACCCTCAAAACAGTAAGTCTTGAAAGCAAACTATATTTTAGTTTTTGTAGTTTTTATGTTCTTCCACTTTATGTTATATGCTGGGAGCCACATATTTGCTTTGACTATTTATCTTTTCTTTCCAATTACTGTTTTCTAGAGTACAATTTCACATTAGTTTGGGCACTGATGCACACTATATTTATTGTTACTGTAATTTCAAGCTAAGGCTATTGTCCATGTTATCTCTATTGCCTTATAGTCTGAAGAATATATATTTCCATTAAGCAACTAACAGTTACTGTTTCTGCCTTTGTTTCCCTGTCACGTGAAGATCTATATAGCCCCATCCAAGGCTTTAGTGCAGGAGAAGCTACGTGATTGGAGCCAGAAGTTTGGATCATGGGGCATAAATTGCCTGGAGCTGACAGGTGACAATGAGTTTTATAACACAAGGAATATACAAGAAGCAGACATAATCCTAACTACTCCTGAGGTGTGTATGCAAATACAGGTTACAGAAAAATACAAGATGAAAATATAAATGGTGTCAATCGATACACTTATGTACCCATGAAAATATTCTTACTTGGACTAAATAAAGCTATCCCAACTTACCAAAATCATTTTCACATTCATCTCTATCTAGGACCACGTTCTGGTTTATGTTATTTGCCATCATTCTCTCACTGCCTAAACCATGTTCTTTTATCTTTGTTGCACCTTCAACTTAAATCAAGTCACTTGTTATAGATTGTTGCTCGTGTACATTACTCTCTGACTCTCACCCTCTATGTGTGTATCATGCTGTCTACAGCTAAACAGAAGCCTGTTCTTTCTTGTACAGAAATTCGATGCGGTGACTCGGTATCGCATAAAGGATGGTGGCCTAAGCTTTTTCAGTGATATTACACTTATCCTTGTTGATGAAGTTCACCTATTGAATGATCCACGCGGAGCAGCTCTAGAGGCAATTATTAGCAGAATAAAAATGCTTGCTCGCAAGCCTGAGATGAAATCAAGTCCTCTAGCTAGTGTCCGCTTTCTAGCAGTGTCAGCAACAATTCCAAATATTGAAGACCTTGGTAACTCTTACATTCAATGCTATTGCTGATTTTAGGGAATTAATATGGTTAGAATTTGGGTTTTTATCATCTAAACAATGATAAATGATAATGCATTTAACAATTTGCTCACTGCCAACAACTGCAGCTGAATGGCTAAATGTTCCTGCCCAAGGAGTTAAAAGGTATTTTTGCATAACGCAAAATCATGGTACAATTTTTCTTTGTTGGTCAGCGTCAGTTTATTTCATTTAGCATTTCAATGTTTTCCCAGGTTTGGAGAAGAAATGAGGCCTGTAAAGTTGACTACAAAAGTTTTTGGTATGTATGTTTCATTTCAGTTTTCCATTCTGAAAATTAGTTTCTTTTGCACTGAAAAAATTGTTCGATCTGTATGAATTACAACTGACTGTTACATAATATAGAAATAATTCTGCACCTTTCACTTATGTTTGTTTTATGCTTGTTGCAATTTGATATGCTATAGTAAACTGACACGAACATGTTTTGTTAATTTTATGTAGTTTTTATTGTTTTATTTGCTGTAAAGTATGTGACTACCTTTCTTGCAGGCTACCCTGCAGCAAAAAATGACTTTCTATTTGAAAAGGCAAGTTCTGGAATATCAAAACTTATTTTTTTTATTCTAAAAATTGTATTGATTGGGAAAGACATACATCAAAACTCATTATTAACAAATTGGACAAGTTCATCTTTCTGATGTTATATATTTGTTTCATTGTCCAGCGTCTTCAAAACTATATTTTCGGTAAGCTTGGACTGTTGGACTAGCTTTTCATTTAATTCATTTGTTTATTTCTGTATCTCTTCTGATGTAAGATTTCTATACTGAAAGATCATTATTACTATTCTTTAATAAAACATATTCTCAGATATTCTGATGCAATTTGCGAGAGGGAGGTCTGCTCTGGTTTTTTGTTCAACTAGAAAAGGAGCACAAGAAGCTGCACAGCAACTCTCTCAGACAGCAATGACCTTTGGTTATTCAAATCCATTTATTAAAGATCATGAACAACAGGAGAGACTAAGGGAAGCTTCTTTATCATGCAGTGAAAAACAAATGCAATCTTATATCCTTTATGGTGGTATCAACTATCATATTCTTCTGTACTCCTTTCATCATCTTGAAATTGTCGCTTTCTCCTTCCTGGACTTGTTCTTAAATGCTGTAATTTATCTAATTTCATTTTTGCAGTTGGTTTTCACAATGGCGGGCTTTGCATGAAGGATCGTAGCCTCGTTGAAGGACTTTTTCTTAAGGGCGATCTTCAAATTCTGTGCACCACAAATACTCTTGCCCATGGAGTCAACCTGCCAGCACATACAGTAGTTATAAAGTCAACGCAGCACTTGTAAGTTGAAGTGTTTTTCCTAAGAACTATCAGTAAAATTTAAAAATCAGACAAAGAAAAAACCTCATTTATGTTTGATTCACCAAAATTTGAAACTTTTACAGCAACAAGGAAAAAGGTCTTTACATGGAATATGATCGATCCACAATACATCAGGTGTGTAACTTGTCTAAATATATAATTGCTTGTATGATATCAGGCTCTTTTACAAAATATGCCAAATAGATGTAACCGATGTTTAAATCATAAATCCATTTTATGTTTGAGAAAAAAGATATTTCTACAAAGAAGGGCAGTCCTAACAAATTGGAAGGCATGAAATAGAATAAGTTTTAGGATTTAAGGTGTGGACGGTTATATATGCACATTGAGACTAACCATTCACAGCACCCAAAGAAATGGTATGAAGAAAAACAACTAAAAGTGCTTATTATAATGGCATGGATGCCCTTATCTTTTGATAATTAAGCTTACTGTGTATTATATCTAACATTAGCTAGCTGTGCAGATGTGTGGAAGGGCAGGGCGTCCACCATTCAATGATTCAGGAATGGTCATAATTATGACAAGAAAAGAAACAGTAATCTAATACCTCCCTCCTTCCCACCCTCTCTACCGTGATTGTGTATATTGCTTTCTTGTCATTCAATTGGTCCAGTTTGTTTCTTTTTGAATTCACCTTCTTTGATTTTATACATGATCTCAGGTTCACCTATACGAGAATCTCTTGAATGGATGTGAAATGGTGGAATCACAGTATGCTTGTTCTCTGAATTATGTGATGGATTTGATGCTTTGAACTATTACTGCCGAAGAGTTATGCATGTCTTCTAATCAAGTGTTTACATTTTCTTGTTACTTGTTACTTTAGGTTGCTTTCATGTTTGACAGAGCACTTGACTGCCGAAATAGTTCAACTGACTGTTTCTGATATTACACGAGCAATTGAATGGATGAAGTGCTCATATTTATATGTGAGAATGAAGAAGGCATGTATCTGTGTACATCTACCGGACGTTATATCCTAGATTATCATTTACCATTCAATTAATTTTCGGGTATTTTGTTGCATAAATAGAACCCTCAGAATTATGCCGTTAGGAAAGTGATTTCCAGAGACCGTATAGAGAAGCACATGCAAGGTACCTATTTATCTTGCAGTACTATAATTATTATTATTATTTTCATCACACTGCTTATCAGTTTCATCTGGTATCAGAAATTTGTGTTAAAAAAGTTAATGAGTTATCATGCCATCAAATGATCTGGACTGATGAAGACGGTTTCCTCTTGAAACCACTGGGTAAGATAAACTAATCAAGCAATATCTTGCAGTTTTGACAAAAGACATAAAGTATCATGAATTTTCTAATATTATTTGTTTTCACATCTTTAGAGCCTGGAAGATTGATGACCAAATACTACTTGAAATTCGATACAATGAAACACATTATGCTGAGCCCAGTAAACTGCAGTTTAGAAGATGCACTTCATGTCATATGCCATGCTGAGGAAATTTCTTGTATGTATATTCATGTAATACTTATGCATTTACTTTTATGTCGAAGGTCAGCTAAAGGATTAATATATTATCACTGAAAATGAAGGGATACAACTTAGACGCAATGAGAAGAAGATTCTAAATGACATAAATGCTGACAAAAATGGACGGCTCCGCTTTCACATCAATGGTGATAAAGGAAAGCGGAAAAAGCGTATTCAAACCAGAGAAGAGAAGATATTTGTTCTAGCAAATGACTGTTTGACTGGGGATCCTTCAGTTCATGACTTATCTCTGACTCAGGTTTCACAGTAAATTTAGTTCTAATTTATTTATTTTTTCATGTCATTGTTCTTAAACTTTGACTCATGAAAGGATGGACTGATTGTAATTTCCACAGGACATGAATTCTTTATGCTCCAATGGTTGTAGAATTGCTAGGTGCATGAAAGAGTATTTTATATACAAAAAAAATTACAGAGGAGCTGTGAACTCAACCCTGCTTGCGAAATCATTATATCAAAGACTCTGGGATGATAGTCCATACTTGCTAAAGCAATTGCCTGGCATTGGAATGGTGACAGCAAAGGTGTATTTTCTGTTACCTTGTTTAAGCTATTAGCTTTCTGGCTTTAAGATTCTAAATCCTTGGTTTATTTCAATATCTCCATCTTCTCTTTGCATTCCTTCAATCACTGGACAATCTTTTCAGGCACTGCATTCAATGGGAATCAAATCATTTGAAACACTAGCTGATGGTGATCCAAGAAGGATAGAGATAGTCACTGGTCGGAAATATCCATTTGGAAACCATATCAAGGAGTCTCTACAGTCTCTACCTCCAAAAGTTGACATGAAGATTGAAGAAGTGAAATGCCAGAGGCAAAGAAAGTCCAAGCTGGTAGTAACATTGACTAGGCTTTCGCAGCCGGTACAATCGACCAAACACCATTATGCTGATATGGTGTGTTCTCTGTGATGTGTACAACATCTTCTTCAAATCTTAATGACGCAGTCTTAATCATGATGCAGTACTAAATCATCAATAAGTTGTTTATTTATTTATTTTGCAGACTGTTGGTGCAGAAGAAGATAATCTGATCCTCTTTCATGAGAAAATAAGGTGCTGGTCTCTTATTTGTTTACATTCTGTTATTGGAAGTAGCCTTAATCAAGCATATCACCAAGGAGTTCCTTTAAAAAAAGATGTCTTATGTACTTGAATGGCAAATTTTTGCTTCGTAAAATTTTCTGATTGCTGAAGTTGAATTCTGTTATTAGAAACAGCGGCTTCTTGGTGTTATGCTTAGCTTTTATGTCATATCCATGGTTCCCTCATTTTCCGTCATTTAACTCTCTCTATGTTGGTTGCAGCAGAGTCGATGAGTTCTCCAGGTATACAAACTAATACCCTAGGCTTTCTTCTTCATATTGATAATTTAATCACATGTTGAAGGCTTGAAGCATTGCTTTACAGTAATGACTAAGGAAAGCAAGACCCTGAAATGAAATCATATTCTTTTCTTTCTCATTTAATCGTTTTCAAAGAAAAAATTGTAATTTCTCACGGATGACAATTATTATTGTATAAATTTTGCAAAAGAATTAGCTCAACTTGCTGTTTCAGTGGCACTTGCACAGTTCAACAACTGTTTTTTGTGCAGCCCCTATAACATGGAAATTTTCTCATCAAACCCCCAACAAGGGAAGCTGACTATCAAGGCTGATCTTATTTTTGAAGAGTACAGTTAGGATTCTGTCAGTGTCTAATTTTGTAATTCTATTATATTTTTGTTATGTTCTAGAGTGACCAGTTTCATTTTCGTTGTGCTGTTCATGCAGTTGGTATTGATCTCC
Source organism: Acer yangbiense (assembly GCA_008009225.1). NCBI lineage: Eukaryota > Viridiplantae > Streptophyta > Magnoliopsida > Sapindales > Sapindaceae > Acer > Acer yangbiense. The sequence goes on along the minus strand of CM017769.1, from coordinate 34,762,365 downwards.
ACCAAAAACTACTAATGGTGAAGGAGAGTAATTCCAAGCTGAATCACAGACGTGGAAGCAGGCAGCCTTCCTTTCTTCCTCCACCTGAGGAAGTATGTGTTATAGAAGATGAAGATGAAAATGGAACTTCAGCTCATACTACATCCAGAAAGCTTAACAATTTAAATTCCAGAAGGGAAGAAAGTTCAATGTGAGTTCTTTTTCTTCTGATTTATAGAATTTCCCTTTATTTATTATTAAAATCTCTTGATTAAAAAAAACTAATAAACTATTCACGTTTTTCTATCTCAGGCCCAGTTTCTGCCTTTTAGATGAAGAGTTAGGAGAAGGTATAGCTTTGTTTGATGCCTGTGCTCTTTCTATGATTTCCTATATGTTTCCGCTTTCTACCTACATTTTCTACCTTGAATCTCTATAGGTGGGCCTGCAAGTGAAATCGATGATAACGATGACTGCAAAATCATAACTGAACAAACAATATTTGAGCACATACATGAAAAAGCCAAGAGATTTCCTATCTTGGCTGCATCAAAAAATGTCCAGTTGCCATCATCAGAGTCTTCAATTCTGAGAAGAAAGCGCCCTCCTGAGAAATTCCCTGAACTACGCGATGAGGACGTTTTGGAAGAATCAGAGGGAAACAACTTTCCACAAGTGGGTCTGCTAAGTCCATTTTCAGAATCCAAGAAGTTAGAACCAAAAGAAATTGATTTCAACAACTACAACTTCGTAGATGATGACACAGGTGCGTCTTTTACCAAAAATAAAAAGAAAAAATTACTGGAAGTGTATAATTGGTTATGCATGCGTTGATTTTTTTTTAACAATTAGTGTCTGTCATTCAAGGTGGGGTTCCTTGTCAACTTGAAGAGAACACTTCAAAAACTTTAACAGGAGAAACAATATTCGATCATATAAGGAAAAAGTCTAAGAATTTTCCAGCCTTCAACTTCAATATATTCAAGAATCTAGAGGCTGAGCCACCACTCCACACAAACAAACACTCAGAGAATTCTCACGAGTCTTGCATTGCTGCTTCTGACATTTTGGAAGACACAAATGCTAATGAAGTCCTGAGCCGTGTAGAGGTGGACAGAGATGCGAGAGGTACAAAGGCAGGCACAAAAGCAGGTTCCTGTGCAACATATGGAATAGTGAATCTTCATCCAAAAGTGTCAAACACCAATGCAGAGCTATCATCGACCAAAATGCTGTCCTACGATATCTCCATGATAAAGAACAGTTCGCGGTTTGGAGAGCCGGGAAGCTCAATGGAGGTCAGCAGGAAGCAGAAGTGTTCGCCGAGTGGATCAGGAAGGCAGTGTAGCAGCCCATTGGCTCTCACAGGAAAACCCGGAGAGGTTGATTCATTTCTTGGGTTCAAGAGTGTTTTTTCATTTCTCTGATATGTACTTGCAATATAATGAGATTTAAAAGCCCGTTTGTTCAAAACATAATGAATATTTGAGGTTTATTGTCTAAGCGACAGCGTCAAACTGCATTTACAAGTATTAAGTATATATATATGCAATTTGAATACCTTTATGGAACGATTCAAAAATGAATCGTTCGACCATACTATTACTATCGGATCTTAGAGGCTACTGCGGATTCTAGTCTGTTCATTGCATTTGGGAAATTGAATTTTTTTTGAGTTCTTAAATCATTGATAAGAACTAAGAAATCAAGTGTAATTCAAATTATGAAGACATGAATTTGGCGGAATTTTGAATATGTTATTGCAGTGAAGATGTCTCTTATAAATTTTTCTCAAGAAATACAAATCCTAATAGTGAATTTTGCAGAAGAATATGGCTGGTGGACACAAGATTGCACATACTGCTTATCGTGGACCTAGTGTCGTGAAAGAGATCATCATCGGAATTTATCTTGGGCTCATGGCTGGACTCTGGAGGGCTTTGGAAAATGCACCACTGGAATAACCAAAGGCGGACTAAGGAATTTTACGATCTGCTTGAAAGAGGTGAAATTAGCGTCGTTGTAGAAGACGAGTAGGATATATTTTCAGCTAATAACCACTTTTTTTTTTTTTTTTTTTTTGCTAGTATAGTAGAATCTATAAATAAATGTAAGCTTGTTGATTCAATTGAATAAAGCAAACACAATCAATTTTTTACTATTTAACTTCCAATCTGCTATAAAATGGATACAAAGTTCCTTTTAATAGGATTAGAAAAATGAAAAGAAGGAAACAATTCACAATCATCTCTCAATTAAGCTACAAATGATCCTTAATTTGAGCTTCCAAAATAAGATTTTGATCAATTTTGATGATTTAAATTAATTTGAAAGATAGTAGAAATCCCTAGAATATTATGATAATTCTAATTACTTGTGTCCCACTTCTTCATATAACATATAGCCATAATATCCATATGATCTTCATCAACACAATGTTCAGTTTTTTTTTAAGTGTTTTAAAATTTTCTTAATGATGGAAATTTTTGACAGAATACCGTTGAAGATTATGACATAATTAATTAAACAGCTCATGTTCAAAACTTCAAATTGCCATAAACATAAATATTAAGGATAATCAACCACTCCAAAAATTCAGATTCGAATTAGGTATTTAGGTTGCTTTGATTTAGATAAATTATAGATGTTGAAGAAGATAATGGGGGCCACTCCAAAAAGTCAGATTCGAGTTAGGTTGTTTTGATTTAGGATAAATATAGATGTGAAAGAGGACAATGAGGGACATCTAGAGACGAAGTCAAGATTTATAATAAATACATGTAGTAATTTCATCGGTTGGGGGGCCATCGCCCCAATAAATGATCCCAGAAATCGTATCAAAGCTTGCATACAAGGACAACTTGTTTGACATAACAGAATTTAAACCTGCTATTTCTTATCAATAGATTGATCTGTACATATTAAGGCCACAAATTATGCAAAAAAATTAAATTAAATAAGCATATTTGATGGAGAAAGTATGAAGATTATATAGCCAAGTGGCAATAATAAAGTAACAATAAAATTGTCACATCAGAGATTTATTTGTATCAACCACCACCTACAATGCTGCACTATTCATTTCTAAAAGTAACATGAGCTTCCAAAAAAAACTTTCACAATCTAGAATTGTGTTTCTTACATTGAAATGAAAAGGGAATCTTTGGGTAAGCAAACATCAACCAACCACCCAATTTATTCCACTCTCATTACTAAAGGAACCAATTTCTCATTGTCATGGTTCCTGAAATTCAAAACTTCTGTGTATAGAACATGACTTGTAAGAAAACAAGATCCACAATTGATGTCTCCATATCTACATATGTCACTAGCTAGTAGCAGTGGATCAGCATTATCAATGTTCAGCTATAGTTTTTACCTTTATCTGAATTTTGTATTTGTGTGAAAAAAAAATCCCATTTACTTCCATGCTTCAGTAAGAATTTGATTCTCAGTACCTGATGAGTGCATACACAAATCTTTGGTTTTGATAGTTCTTGGTGTTGTTTAACTTCAGGTTTTTGAGTCTACTTCTGGGTTGATTCTCTACTTCTTGACTGCTCATCTGATGCTAGAGGACTCTGAAGAAGTGTATGACACTTCAATTTTTGCTGCAGCATTTGTTATGAAACTGTATGTGCTATGGGGGCTTGTCGAACCTGCCTGGTTATACACATTGGCATTGAGGAAAGGAGGTTGATTTGGGACTGGAATTTCACAATATTCGTCGGTTAGCATCTGAATGACTTGTGCCATGGACGGTCTTAAGGCAACCGAAGCCTGTGTGCACAAAAGCCCAATTTGAAGCACACTACATGCCTCTTTTGCAGGAAAATCACCTTTCAGGTTTGGATCCACGGCTTCTACTAACTGATTTAATCTGTACAATGTCCAAACCTGCGGCCAGAAGTGAAAAAAATCTCACACAGTTTAACTCAAGAACTGGTTAACTGGAGCTGTTTTCTGGACAAAAAGCAGAGAAGTCTATGTTCTTACTGTCTGTAGCGGGGAATTGGCGTGCTGTGTGAAGGCATTATTCCTTCTACCGCAAACAATCTCAAGAATCAGTATCCCGAAGCTATAAACATCTGCTTTCTCCGTAAGTTGGCCTCGAACAAGATATTCAGGAGCCATGTACCCACTTCACCACCAAATAATATAAAGTTACAATTAGGGAAGATTTCTAGTATATAGCATAGAGGAGATTTTCAATTTATATATTTTTCATGTGATGATCCTAGATGATAAGAGGTGATGCCAAAGACTAATTAAAGAAATATTGTCTTACAGTGTCCCTGCAACTCCAGTGCTGAGATGAGTCATATCAGCAGCAAAACACCGAACAAGCCCGAAATCTGCAATCTTTGGAGTGAGATCCTCCTCGAGAAGAATATTGCTGCTTTTAATGTCCCTGTGGATTATTCTTATATCTGAACCTTCATGGAGATATGCAAGCCCCTCAGCTGCACCAACAATGATGTTAAACCTCTGCTTCCAGTTTAGATGCTTTGTTTTGTTCTTATCTGCAAAGAAAGAAGACATAGGCATCATTATTTTGCAGCATATGCATTGATGGAATTTATAATGATGCAGTGAAATCACTGAAATGCATACTCAAAAGAGAATGTGCATTTAGAATAACGTGTAAAGAAAATAAAACAATTACCGAAAATGAATTGATCGAGGCTCTTGTTTGGTACATACTCATAAACCAGGAGGCTCTCGGGGCCTTCGATGCTAACCCCCAGAAGCTTCACTAGGTTCTTGTGTTGAATTTTGCTGATCAGATTTACCTCATTGAAGAACTCATCTACCCATTGCCTTGTATTGTAAATCAATCTCTTGACAGCAATAGTTTTCCCATTTGGGAGTGTCCCTAAGTACACAGAGCCAGCTCCTCCTTGGCCTAACTTTTTCGAAGGATTGAAATAATCCGTTGCCTTCTCCAGGGTCTCGTATTTGAAGCTCAAGTACGACTTCTTCATAGAAGAAGTCGAAACTAGGCCAAAATTATTGTGTTCTAGATACAATAATAATACATGAAATTGGCATATTAGAACAACCAACAGCGAAGCTATTGCCAAAACTAAAACTGTTTGTTGTGAAAGGCTGCTAGAATTATACCTTTGATCTTTGATAATCTTGTATAGACTATATGAGCTGCGAAGAAAAATAGCATAACGAATGCAAATGTCGCTAAAGAAATAGCTATAGTGCTTCCTAGTCGGGAATACCCTGGAAACAAATCGATGATTTAACTGTTTGGTCGGTGAGAAAAACATAAAACAAAAATTGACAAATTCACACAAAAATTACCATGATTTTGCTGTGTTTCTTCATCACCATAATTGAAGAACTTGTAATCCGAATACCTCAGATAACAACCGGCATTCAATCCTCTGCCTTCCGACTTGACGCCGCAGCCTCTCACGGCTTTTCCGGCCTTCTCCAAACACTCTCTGCAACCGTCTCTTCCAACGCTCTCCCAACACTGCGCCAACGCGTAGACTCCATTAACGCTCACCGCACCGAATCCTCCTCCAGTCCCCTCAGCCGCCGCGATCCTCGTCACGTTCCCGACTGCATAACCGACGCTCTCCAGGAAGGTGTTCCTGGAAACGACGGTGGCGTTTTGGGAGCTGCATTTGACGGAGTCGATAAGTGGGGAGGTGGACTCGTGGTAGAAGCTGTAGTTGTCGTAGCGTAGGAAGCAGCCGTCGAGGTAGATGCGGGCGGAGAAAGAGGGGAGGCAGCGGGGGAGCTTGGTGCGTGAGGCAGCGAAGCAGAGGAGGCAGTCGGTTTGTGAGAGGTCTTGGTGGCACTGAGCGAGGCCGTAGATGGGAGGGACGACGGTGGTGATGTTGACGTGGAAGGTGGCGAAGTGGGTCTTGGTTATGAGCTTTGCGAGAGTCTGCATTTCTTTGACGAAAGTTGGGACGAAATTTTTGGTGAGGATTTTGTTTGGGTTACAAAAAAGGCCCGATTGGGAGGTTCTGGGATCGGACATAGAGAGAGATGGAAAAACAAAGAGGAGATAACAGAGTAGGAGAAATGTTTGTGTTGAAAATGGGAAATTTAGAGATGATAAATCCATGGAGTGGATTGTGATGCAGAGAAGAAGAAGAAGAAGAAGAAGAGAAAAGGCAAAGTTTGGTGTTATAGTGGAAGACTTTTGGGGAAGGAGTAGTATGGTTGGTTAAAACTTAAAAGTAGATATTTTGTGTCTCATCATTACTTTATTTTCCCAAGTTCCAACCTCAATAATATTACAGAGTTTGTTAATTGTTTGCTCTTTGATTTTTATGAGCAAGCTCTTTCTTATAGTGTGGACATGGCAAAAGGAAGAGCAGGTGAAGTGGCACAGACAGCATCCACCTGTCACACATCAAATTTGTCTTTTTTTTTTCTTTTTAAAAAATCAATTTGGCTGTTAAAAAATTGTATCTTATTCTATGTTTAACCAACTAAATTGGGTCATATGTGAACGTTTTTTTTTAAATAATTATATACACATTACCAATTTGATTGACCCTTTTTTAATAAATGATTTGAATCCTTCATCTTCCTATCCTGCTACCACTTCTTTCTCATCTCACACTTTACATTTAAATGTCGGTGTTAAAAAAAAAAAATTCTTTTCTTTGTATATCTCTTCTTTTTGAGTCATATTATATATATATATATATATAATTTAAGTATGTGTGTACTGCGTTGTATATAGACCATTAAATTTATATCCTTTGACTCGGTGTGTATACACTTATCAGTGTTTTTCCATAATTAGTGGTCCACATATAACGCACTGATGTAAGTTATATCGGTACGTACTGATCAGAACCGAACTATATATATGCAGGATAATATTTTAAAAATCTATTTCACCGATGACAAATTGATATTTTCTTGACATTGGACTATTGGAGGTTAGATATACATAATACATGTGAACATAACGATAACATTTACACTCGCTCTACTCAAATCATTATACATATAACACGAGTTTGTTTTGCTTTTGACTTTTGCACCTCATTATTACTAATGTCCATCTGCAAATTCAATACAGGTTGTTTAAAGTATGCTTTTAGAGTACTTTACGTGGGTAATTTGTTTGGACATTCAAATTTTAGTCCTTTAATACAATGACTAATGTTGAAACTTTAGTCTTTTCTTCATATTGAGTTAATTACTCTTTAAAATATATAATTTCAGAATATTAAAGGAGTTTTTTTCAATGATTTTTCTTTTTTATACCCTACCGAATTCAATTAGATCAAACACTTTTTTTTATTATCCTATTTATCAATTTTGGTTCAATTTCATCAACTCATTAAAGGGATTTTTTTTTTTTTTTTTTTTTTTTTGGAATACGATAACAATAAGGTCATAAGTTTAACGAAATCAACCGCTCTAAACACGACTCAAAATGCAACTCGCATTACAGGAGAAATGATGTCTCCACACTTTACGATTTAATGGATAAATGTGAGACTCAAACCTCTATCACAAAAGTGAAAGGAAGTGCACAAACACTTGCTAAGATTGATTGCGGAAGGGATATCTGGAGTTATCTATCTACAGCTTAATCTGAATATTCAGATTAGTTTTTGATGAACTTTAAAAGATTACAGGAGTTTTTTCAATGATTTTTCTTTTTTATACCCTAACGAATTCAATTAGATCAAACACTTTTTTTTATTTTATCCTATTTATCAATTTTGGTTCAATTTCATCAACTAATTAAAGGGATTTTTATTTTTATTTTTTTTTGGAATACGATAACAATAAGGTCACAAGTTTAACAAAATCAATCGTTCCAAACACGACTCACAATGCAACTCGCACTACACTTTACGATTTAATGGATAAATGTGAGACTCAAACCTCTATCATAGAAGTGAAAGGAAGTGCACAATCACTTGCTAAGATTGATTGCGGAAGGGATATCTAGAGTTATCTATCTATAGCTTTACTTGTTATGATTTTAACTTGAGAGATAATAAACAAAACTGAATTTTTTTTCATCTTAGAAAAGAAAAGAAAAAAGAAAAAAGAAAAAAAGGGGGGTCAACTAGAACTAAAAGACCTAGCTAATTAGAATTGCTTTCCAGCAGAGAACTGAAAAGAATCTGATATCATACACATTTGAGAAAGTTGACAATAAATAAAAGAAATGAATCCTAATTATATAAACTTGTTAGAAAGAGAAGAATAGCGGCGGTGAATAGATTCTGATAATTCCATACATTCATCTGTAAATGGAGGTTTTGATGGTGTTGGCAATCTCATTTCCTTTTGTTTTAAAATTTCAACTACATTCTTCATTGTTGGTCTCTGACTTGCTGATTCTTGTGTACACAACAATCCTACCCAAACTACTCTTTCCATTTCTTCCACATTCTCTTCACTCTTCTCCATGCTATTATCTATCATTTCCGACACCGTCTTTGCTTGGAAGTGCTTCCATGTCTGTAAAGTCAGAACAAATTCTTTAATTTAACGGGTACTCTTAAAACATATATTAACATAATCCGAAATGTTACGGAGATCGAGCTTACGTTGACAACTAGAGTCTCGAAAGAATCCTCGGATGGAAATTTGTTGTTTTGCACACCACTAACGATTTCTAGTACAAGAACTCCAAAACTATAAACGTCTACTTTATCGGTCAATTGTCCTTTTGCAATATATTCGGGAGCCATGTAACCTCTACACAAGCCAAGAAAGTCAAAGAAATTGAAAAAATAAGTGTCATATGCATGTTCCATTTAAGAAGATTATCAAAAGAAGGAATAATAATCAATGAAGTAGAAGTGTGTACTCACAATGTGCCAGCTATACTAGTGTTGATGATATTGGACTTGTCACTAGAACAAAATCTTGCCAGGCCAAAGTCAGCAATTTTGGGTCTGTGTTTCAAGTCTAATAAGATGTTACTAGCTTTAATGTCACGATGAATGATCCGAATTTGGTGGTTATTGTGGAGGTATTCCAAACCTTCAGCTGTTCCCATGATAATTCTAAGCCTCGTTTTCCAATCTAGTTTCTTCTTCTCCTCCAGGTCTTTCTTCCATATCAGTTGCAGAAAAAACGTTACAAGATTGTTTTAGACACATGGAATACGTGAAATCGATACGAAAGAAGCATATTTATCATGTAATTAAAATATATGGACAAACGAAAATGAGGTTGACCCGGTGGTATGTCTTTCACACCGGATTGCTTACCAAATAAGATGCGGTCAAGGCTTCTGTTTGCGAGGTATTCATAGACAAAGAAACTGTCTGCATTGGTGAAGCAGCAACCAAGGAACCGAACCAAGTTCTTGTGTTGGGTTCTACTAATTACGTCCATTTCATTGCATATCTCCTCTATTTGGTTCTTTCTACTAAGAAACAATCGTTTTATTGCAATCTCTCTACCATCTTGGAGGGTTCCCTGCTCAAATAAATATTTACACTTTTACGACGTAGAATAAAAAACGTTCATCAGTTATTTGATTTGCGATCCAGATACAATCAAAACTGTATCATATAATATTTATTAGAGACTATTTCTTTGAAAAATTATTATGTTCTTTTCTGGCTGAAAACAAAGATGGAGGTATAGAACATACCTTAAACACTTCTCCATACCCTCCGCGACCAAGCTTGTTAGCTTCACTGAAGGATTCAGTTGCTTTGTCTATTGTTGAGTACTTGAATTGCAAGAACCGTAGGGTTCCATGCAATGCTGATAAATCCACTTCCACCCCTTCATTTCATACATTATCACACATGAAATCATAGGAAACATGCTGTAAATGATCAGTTTCTTTATAATATTACTAATGCTCAATCATAAATTTCTGCTATATATATGCTGAAATCTAAAATTCTAAACAAGTTCAAATTTTTTGAAATTTGGTTATTAATTATCGTTTCCGTCCTGATGCAGACTTTTGTCTTTAGCTCAACTACATCGAATAATATGTATTTCTTTGTTACGTACATTCCTCGTTAATCAACAATCATAAGTTTTAGTTATATTTGTTCATATAAAAATTCAGATTAGATATCGAAATCATCGCGGTACCATTACGAATTGGATTACTTGATCATTATTGCTAGCTTTTAGAACTATATATGTCTATATGATCAAATACCCTTTTTATAGTAAAAAATCATTAGAGAATATGGTTGTTTTATAATCTCAAGCATTCCTAATTAAATGCATCCTTAAACATTTAAAACAACCGATAAATAAATAAATAAATTTTGTTTTGAGTACCTTTCTGCATGTTCCTGCGAAGCTTTCTTTTGTAAGTAACTTTACCCAAATAGAAGCCAACTCCAATTGCAAAAAAGCAGACCGCAAGCCCATAAACAGCATATGAGATGTACAATAATGCATGATAAGTACCTACATATATCAAAATCAATAAAATCAAATTCTATGATCATCAACTAAAAGTCTCAATAAAGAACAACATACATTATTTGAAGATTTTCAGATGCATACATTCTTCAAGAATCAATTAATTACATTGTGAATCCTGATTGAGAAAAAATGAGAATCGAAAGATGGCATGAAACGAACCTGAGTTATCATTTTTACGGCATCTAGAATTGGCAAATGAGTAATAAGAGTAACGCAAATAGCAGCCAGCAAGGAGAGCACGACCCTCAATTGATGGTAAGCATGACGAGGAAGAAGCAGCTGCATGAAGAAGGCAAGCAGCACAGCTTTGTTTGTCTAGGGTTTTCCAGCAAGTAGCAATTCCATAGGCTGACAAACCATTTGTGTTTTCTTGCCCTTCTGCGAACCCACTATTTCCTGGGGCTTTCTTCACCATTTTCATCGTCACTCTCTCTACCAACTCTTTGAACTCCTCTTCTTGTTCAATATCATTGCCGCATCTCTACTCCAACACCAAATCAAAGTGTAACAAAATGTTAATTTTTAATCTATCAAATAAATCATGAAAACAAAATTTGATCAAATAAAGCTCTGATCGGATCCCACAAACACAGTAATTATACGATGAATATCAAATGGATCAAATGGGAAAATTATATACCTTACTATCAGCAGGTCCATTGACTTCTTTAAAGAAATTATAATTCTCAAACCTAGCAAAGCATCCATCAAGATAAACACGACCACCATTGGAGGGCAAGCAATGCTGCAAGAGATGGTAGACCTGATAGAAGCAGGATTCGCATTCTATATTAGAGAGATCTTCCATGCACTGACTCAACATATACACTTTATCATCAGGAGCCTCTCCAGATTCACTTATTGCAAACTTTGAATCACTAACCATTCCTCGTTTCATCTCATTCGACATACTTGAAAAACGCTGCACAACAATTTCTGGTCTTGTCGCGTTCACTTTCCCACAAGAACGTGACACCACGTCCGTTCTCGCGTCTGCATGCCCTTCATGGATCCAAAACGACATCAGAATTATCACCAACGACACAAGATCACAAGCTGTTGCCATCATTATCACAAAATTCAAAAGGGAGACAATTAATTAATTAACAGGGAAAATTGATTTTTGTTTTTTTTTTTTATCCATAATTTTTGTTATAATTTAATTATTATTTTATTAATTTTTTGTTGTTGAAATTAGTGGGTTATATTTAGAGTAGGTTGTACTGGTGGTGTTAAATAAAGGGGTTGTTTGTAATTTAATGGAGGTAGAGGTTGCTAAACAATTAACAAACACATGTAACTGGGAACACTAAAACTTAATTGCATGTATGTACAACTCAATTCTCGATTTCTCTCAGCTTGTCTCCCCCTTTCTGTTCTCTTTTCCATTTCCTGGAATTCTGTGAGCATGATATAATATACCTACATATATACATGATTTATAGAATGCTACAACAAAACCATCAACTTAATTTTAATTAAGTACGTGACGAAATGGGGAGTAGTGGCATGCCTCTCACACATATGTTGTAGGTTCAAGTTATATTCTTCTTCTTAAATCTCGAATCATTTTTAATTGTTAAAATAAAAAATTATGTGATTAGTATTTCTCTATATATAAGTTTTTTTTTTTTTTTGAACTAATATACATAAGGACTAAGGTGTTACCTTACCTATTGAAGTACATTTTTGGTCTCCTTTTAGTGAACACTTAAAGAGTTAATATATATAACTCGTAATGTTAATAGTTACTTGAAGACTAACGAAGGGATTTGTTAGGTAATTCAAAGGGTTAATAACCCTTTAATGTTATTCGTTACTTGAAGACTGGAAAGAGCATCGTTAGATAATGTGACACCTTATAATGAAAAGGATCTACAAGTGGGAAATCAAACATTACGTGCACACCAAGAAATTGATTCCGTGATTTGGGACGTTTTATGATAATTCCTAACTCCTAATTGATTCCGTGATTTTCGAATTAATCAAAAAATATAAAAATATAAAAAAATATAAATATTTACAGTACATAAGATAAGATATATCAAAAAGCTCCTTTAAACTAGTTTTGACAGCAAATTCGTTTGTCCACTGGCAGAGTTTGGAATGCTGATCCAGGTCACAAAGGCCAGATCTAACTAAAGCTTCATCCGCCGGATTGTTACATAAACAATAAAACCGCCTCATCATATGCTCTTTCCAGCAAAATTCCTCAAAAGTGCTTTGCTTCTCCAAAGCTTAAGCTTGCACGAAAATCAATGTTAAATTATTATCTGAAGACAGTCGACATAAAACTATTCCTCGTCCACCAAAGACATGACTGGGATCCCTTTGCTAGTAAAACTTGAACACTCCACCAGCAACTCATTGCCTACCTCAAAGTTGTCCATGCCATTACCCTGCGTGCCATTGTTACAGATATTGGAAAAATGAAAAACCCTTCAGCCAAAACATTATTGACTAACATTTTGGGCACCACTTAAACATGTAACAAGCCCAAAGACAATCAGAGCAATTACATGACAAATTGAACTCTTTTTTTTTTTCAATCTCCAATAGAAATGTGTTAAGAAATAAGCAGGACGCTTATGACCTAGGTTTAGCACATTAGAAAAACAATTATCTTATAACTGAATGCAAAAGGTTGAAACAACGGTTTTCACTTAATTTAAGGAAAGTAAACCATTATTGTTGAAAATTTTCCATTGACAAGCAGTGAGAGGATACGTACCTCAAAACGATACATTCCACGAATTCCACCACCCAAATCAAGAACTAATCCATGGGCACGAATCTGATAAACCTTGGCATTAACCTTTGTTCCAAGCTTCAAGTTTTTGGTGGTCATAAGAGACTCAACTTTGGTTTCCTCATCACTCAGTTTGTCATGAGTATCTGTTTGGGATGTGCTGCACCTATCCTCGTCTCCATCCTTAAATTTGAAAGTAGAGTTGGATGCTTTCTTCCTTCCCTTCTCAAGGAAAGATTTGGGAATTTTAGGTTTTGAAGATGAGAAGCTATTGGGAATGTTCAATAGTGAAAGAACCTCGTCATCTTGAGAGGGGGCTTTTTTTTTCCTAACATCACATTTTGGAGCTGCAGTTGGTTTAAGTCCACTTTTAGAACTCCGACTCAAACCAGAAGATTTTTCCTCCTCATCACACTCCGCAACACTGCGAATCAATACGGTTGGGATTGAGGAAGTAGAATGATTTACCCCACTAGTATTGTTTTTGCTCAATGGTGACTCCTGCTTTTGCTCATTAGACACATCCTCAATTGATGCCCAAACATGAGTAGCTTCTTTCTGAACAGGAACAGATCCTTCGACCACATTTCGTTTGTCAGATTCTAGCTGCGGTGAAGTTGCTTTAAGGGATAACTTAATGTTCCCACGAACATCTGTCCCTATGCACATCAAAGAAAGCTGCTGGCCAATAGATACCACATCTGAAACCCGGGAGACCTGATGCAAAGGTATTTACAAGATATATAAAGATATAAACTATAATAAACAATAACATAAAAAAGGCACAGAATATATGGTTGATTAAAGATTGCAGTGAGAAATAAGAATCGACTTAATAAGTTGTATGCAGAATAATCATCATATACAAAATTTCTAAAGCTATGATTCAATTCACACATGCTAAACAAACATAAAACCAGGGAGGTGAGAACACATGATCGCATATTTTAACATTGGAAACCAATATTACAACTCGCATTTGACAATTCCACTAACCTCTTAAGTGCATATCCTTCAAACATCTATAACCTCATTTTCATTTGTTCTAAAGGACCATATGATGCTATATTGCTATCATTATCTTTTCTCCTCAAAACCACGAATGAATTACTTTTTTTCTCAGTTAGACTTGTGGGAATATTTGCTTAAATAAAACAATCAATTCTAACCAGAAGAATCTAGGGGTCATTTGTTTTTTTTGTCTGAAGACTGAATAGTCCTGAAATTTTCTAAAGACCGAATAGGGACTGAAATCTGAACTTGAATAACATGTTTGTTTGTTTTTTCCTCACATCTGAATGTATTGTAAACACGTTTGTTTTTTAAAAGTAAAATTGTCTGAAAATAAGTAATTTTATATTTATACCCATGTTAAACAATTATACATATAATATGGAATAAAAACAATACAAAAATAATAATTATATAGAACACATATAATCATGATCTTCTTCTTCGATTACAAACAAACTTTATTTTTACTAAGAAAAGAAAAGATTTTTTTTTTTTTTTTTCAAAAAATGAAAGGTGCAGTAGGAAAACTCACACAAAACACTCTAAAAAAATAATATATAAGTACATCACCCTAATATCATAATAAAGTATTGATATTAAACACCAATATGAGAAGTTATTAGGGTTCTTTTTTTATTTTTAAAACTATTTAAAATAATTAATATATTAAAATAAAGATTTCTATACCATATATAATTATGATGAAATTCAAAATTCAAAATTTGTTATATATGGGGGATAATATCGGAAGAAAAGATTTTGGATTGCATTTAATGCAGTTCAGTGATTTGCGATTGCATTTACAGTTCAGAATTTTTTACTTTTCATTTTAAGTTGTTTTTTAGTATTGTTAAGTTGTTTGACTACTTAAAAAAACAAACAAAACAACTTAATAATTATGATTCAGACCTATTAAGTTTTAAGTTGGAAAAAACAAACGACCCCTTAGTCTTTAGCATTCATCAAATCACTTTAGCCTGTCAAAAAAAAAAAAAAAAAATCCCTCCATATGTTTAAATGTAACTTCATAGAAAGCACTTAATTTATTCCTACTGTTATTAGCCAACCGTGCATCTATTTTAGTAACCATATTTAAGCTAATAATCATTTCAAAGACATTTCTAGAGCACCTAACGCTAATATAAGACAGCATTTTAACCATTGAATTCTTTTACACAGATTTGACATTTCTCATTCCCTAGCACACCAGTAAGTGTTGATCAACACAACACTCAAGAAGCTTTTTGCGACTTGATTAACTCCAAGGTAATATCTTCCAGAGTTTATTGCTCCTAGAAAAGATGGACCCAAAATAGAATCTTAACCACTCCCTCAATTTATACTACATGTGCTCACTTAGAAAGTCTTGATTCCAAAAATAATGTTTCTAAAGCATTTACCCCTAATTAATAATGTCAGTTATAACTGTGAATTTTAACAGAAAAACACTAAAAGAAAAGACAATGGTGGTAAAGGTGAGAAATAAATGAAAACCACAAAAACAAAGTTTTCCATGAAACAGTTCACTCTGGTTACTTCTTTTTATAATAATAATAATAAATTTATTATAAAAATATAAATCAAACCCCTTTATCACCCACATTCACTATGGTTACTAGTTCTTTACCAGCTAGGCTAGCCCTAACATAAGCGGGATTTGGACACAAGACCTCTTGTACTTTTACGAAAACAAGAGACTTTACCAGCTAGGCTAGCCCACATTCACTATGGTTACTAGTTCTTCTTTTGACTAATAATGTTTTAATCATCAATACTATCATATGTTTCCTAATTCTGTCATTACTTTCAAGACTGAAACAAAAACGAGCCTTACTCTTCATACAAATATTATGAAATCTTAAGAATGGAACACAAATTAAGAAAATTGCTAGATTAAATTAGTTTTCAATTTACAAACCCAGCACAACTTCTTTTCAAGCTGCAACCAACTCAGTACTGGCTCCAACAAAAAAAGATAGTACAGATCAGTTGTAAGAATCACGTTATCAGAAATAAAGAGACCAAAAGCTAGAACTGCTCTAAACCATTTCATTACATACCAGATCATGTGACAACTCGGAAATGTGTAGCAGACCTTGTTGGCCACCATTGAACTCCACAAAGGCACCATACTCTTTGACTGATGTTACAATGCCTTTGTAGATTCCCCCAACTTCAATCTCTCGGCCAATTATGAAATCAATCTGAAAAACAAGATAACTTAAAACTTAACATGGAAAAACCATAAAGAACATGCATCTCCCTACTAACCACTAGCTAAACAATAAGATATCTGGATACATGAATTGCTCAAGATCTAGTTTTCAAAAAAAAAAAAAAAATTGCTCAAGATCTGACGCAGGTGCAAGCAATGAAACTTTTAACTCCGATTTATTTAAGCAGAGCATGTAAGTTTAAAACAAACATTCATCTCTTGCAGAAATTTTTATAAAAAAATAATTCAATTATTTGGAAATCTTATTAATTTTATTTTTATAGCTTCTTTCATTATAAATTTTCAAAACTAGTTCCTGTCTACAAAATAAAAAACGAACAAGAAATGTACTCAATACTGTACTTAAAAACAGGAAAAACATAGAATGCGACCTTTTCTTGAACGTTTTCCATTACAGATTGATTCTTAGCAAGAATAGTAAGTGTCCCATCGCTTACAGAGATCCGAGCACCTGAATTACAAGCATACGACATGACTATTACAAGTTGCGATAAATTGATAAACTAAAAAATCATTCAAAATATGAGGTAATTTCATTCCAAAGTTAAATTGCCTAAAGAATATCCATATGCTTGAATCGCGGCTTCATGAATTAGTTGTCATCGGAAACTTAAATGTTGATGAAAAATTATATTACTTGGTCACAGTAAGAATGACACTAGAGTCTACTCTTACACAATCTCATCACATATATCTCATAAAGATTATAAGACAGAAGCAACTTTGAAAACAACATGAAAGTAGCCACCAGTTTTGGAACCAGGGAACAAGAGAAAGGTCGGGGGAGTTCAAGCCTTCAAGGTATCAAAAAACAAAAAGGCTGCATAGACTGCAGACCAAATGAATGCATTATTTCTAAAAGTGAGAGATATTTACAGTACTTGACTGACCAAGAAAAAGCAAACCGTTAACTACACAGTAAAATAAGTTATGGTCAAGTTGAGAACCCAATTATCCATGAAAAAGCTTGAATTATTTATTTATTTACTTTTGAGAGGAGTTAAAATCAACATAAAATTCTAAGCAAAGCATTCTTAAGTTTGAACAAACCTGTTTCCTCTTCAATTTTTCTTTTGAGAGCGCCTAGAGGTCCAATCAAACGGCGGAGAGTGTCATTGCTGTACTTCAACGTAGCTGCATGACAGATAATATTCAGTTGAAGTGGAAAAAATACAACCATTAAAGGAACGGCAGCTGATTAGAGCCAGAATCACAAGCACAATGGATGAGAACTTAACCTAGTCGAGGGGAATTTCTATTATCTTGAGTTCGTGGTGCACTAATTTCTCTATCCATGTGATCAAGGATTTGAAGACGGCCTTTAAGTGCATGCTCTAGACTCTCGCAAATAATATCTAAAGGAATTCCAGCAGGTTTTATATCCAACTGAATTGCTGTAACTCCTTTCCGTGTGCCAGCAATTTTGAAGTCCATGTCCCCTAAATGATCTTCTAGTCCCTGAAAAACTCCAATATTCAATAAGACTTTTAGGGATGTTAGGAATATTTAAAACACAAGTATAATTCTTCAGGCACTGAAAGTGTTAAGCAAGACCTGACAACCATGAAGATCCCTTCAAAAAGATCAAATCATTTGCTCTATGCTAATATAAGCCAGGACATTAAAATTGACAAGTAGAGAAGTAAAACTAATAAAAATAATCAAGAAGAAAAATGATAGAAAATTTCTCACAGCTTTCAAAAACTTTCTCCATTTAATTTTTTTATATAAGAAAAATTGCATTCAAATGAACATCTTTGACACCACCTCCATCCATTCAGCAATGACAGACACAAGCTCAATAAAAATCTCACCAGAATATCAGTCACTATACGATAGTCCTTGATTTCACCAGTTGATGGGTCAATTTCAGTGACAAGGCCAACTGAAACACCTGCTACGTGCTCTCGCAAAGGAATACCAGCATCCAACAAAGCCATGCTGCCTAAAGAAAGGAAAATGTATCAAGATAGATATTTTACCCCAAGGAACCAAAAGTACTGAATCATGACCTATATGGAAGGTAGACCTTAGATACTTGGGGACCCATCACCAATCCACAAAAAATTTAAAATGAAAAGCGTTCATCAGGCACTCCACGCCAAAATTAAAAACATCTTACATGCATACTCACCGAGAGAGCAATGCCCAAAAAGGTATGATCCAAGTATTTCAAGCAGACTACAAACAAAATAACCCACAAAAGTACATGATTGAAAAGAATACCTCCACAGACGGTTGCCATTGATGTTGATCCATCAGATGCCATGACTTCAGAATTCAGACGGACGGTATAAGGAAAATCATCTTCGGGAGGTAATACAGCAAGCAAGGCTTTCTCAGCAAGAGTTCCTACAAAATTGAAGAAACCGGCAACAAATTAGTGTCTTTTCACAGAAAGCATATGGACTAATGAATTGATCATTCTATAGCTGGATTGTAACTGTCAAGTACTTTTGACTAGAAAAAAATGGGAAACCAAGTTATTTCTGTTGACGGCAATAATAAACATAACATAGGGCTTGTTTGAGATAACTTTTACTTTTGGCTTTTAGCAGTCGAAGAAAATAAGTAAAAGCCTCAGATTTTCGGTTATTGTTTGGATAATGTATTTAAGAAGAACTTTTGTATTCATAAGAGCTTTTGAGACAATTTGGTTGGAATATTTTAAAATCTCTTCTAACTCTGATATGACCTTTTTTATTTATTTTTATTTTTTTTAATTGTGATATGACCTTAATAGGAGTTATATGTGAATAATTTATAATTATAATTTAAAAAATAATTTTTTAATTAAAATTGAAATTATCAATTAAATTTAAGGCTCTAAAAAAACTAGACAAATAAATACATAATAACATTAAAATGCTAAATGTTTTTTTTTTTTAAAGAAAATACTAAATATAATAATAAAAATAAAATAGTTACAAGTAAAAAATATATATATATAATAAAAAATACCCTAAACCCGAAAATACTATCATCCAACACCAACCCTAATCTCATCACCACAATCACATCCGCCATATCTAACACAACACCGACACGTAATGATATCAAGCATTTAGACTGGTATACCATGATGTATTACATGTAATGATATTCAAAATAGTCTCAAATGAAAACAATCAGAGAGAAATTTTAAGCCATAGCAGAGAAATAATTGAGCTGATAGGGATGTTAAGTTTCAATAACTTGAGTCCACGCCATCCTTTCCCAATCAGTGCCCTTTCTTCAGTTGCATGGCACTTTGAAATGGTAACACCTAGCCAAATAGGCGTTGGCCCAGAAAGGCCAATTCCGCTGCCTACGAAGACAAAGAAACCTCAACCTATATTTAGGTGGATGGCATTTGGACCCAGCTGATAAGCCCAAAATCCAGTTAAGTTTTTGCACATGCAGACTATGTTGAGGCTACCCCTGCTTCAAAATCTTATCCCAACTGATTCATCTCACAACTAATTATGTTCTGTTTTTAATTTTCCACATCACACGCACATCTAATCTCATCAAGAAAGAAATATAGCTAATTCAACTCTAGAAGCAAATATGGGTGCATCCTCTAAAGACAAAAGCTCAACTTCGCAAATCAAACAAAAACCAGTTTTAATTTGATCAATATGTTTCACAGAATATAGCACTAAAGTGAAAAGTGAATTACCATGCCCAACTTCACGCCTATTTAGGCCCATTCGTTTACCAACTTCATTGATTGAAAATGGTGGAAAACTATAGTGAAGCATGAAACGCTTTGTCGGTGGGCCAACCAGGGACTCCAAGCGTTGAGCATCTCCCGGAGCTCCAAGTGTCACAGTACAAAGAACCTATTTTGAATATCAAGTACATTCAAAGGGATCCAGCTTAAACTTTATCAAATGTAAAACAACTTTGGTGTTTCTTTTTAAAGACATAAGTATTCAAATCATTAAACAGAGATTAATGTCTACTAACCTGGGTATCTCCTCGAGAAAAAAGTGACGATCCATGCAATATAGGTAAATTACCAGCTTCACAATATATAGGCCTAACTTGATCCAGACGTCTCCCATCAACCCTAAATCCTTCTGTGATGATCCTTTTACGAACTACCTGGTATTCTTAGCAAATTTAGATATAGCCTATCTTAAAAGATGCAAGAACTAGCATAAGCAAAAATGTAATAGAATGACATACAAATTCCAGAAATATTTAATTGACAATCTAACTGCCTACTCTGAATGCATCTCTCCAAATACCAATCATTAAAAAATGAAAAATCATGTCATTATTATCATATAATGGTTGGGGAAAAAATATGGTTCGTCTCTATTCTGAGTTACAAATCCAAAATCACAGATGCACACTTTTGATGATCTTACAATTTACAAATTATCACATAATGGCTGGTTGAATAATACATATCAGCCCTAAAATCACAGATGTTTTTGTGCTATAATTTTACAATGACGTGAGAACAAGAATAATGTGTATTTTTATCAACAATTCAGGAGTGAAAACTATAAAGGTTAGGATTTGTCAAAACAATATAAAAAGTAAAAGAGAGAGAGAGAGAGAGAGAGAGAGAGAGAGAGAGAGAGAGAGAGAGAGGAAACAATCAAGTTACAAAATTTGTAATCAATAAAAACTTATCTTTCCTCCCTTGAATCATAGCTCACCTTTTTCCTCACAGTATCTACTGCCTTTGGTAGAACTTGTAAGCTTTCTTCGTCACATTCTTCTTCAAGTGTCTTTTTTACTTCTTGTGTAATCTTATCTAAAGCTTCTCCACGTTCAAACTGGACATATAAAAGTTACCAGAGCTAAAACTCAAAAGTACAATTTAAAAAGACATGACTATCAAGTACTCAACAAACAAGCAAGTGCATGAATGCAAACAAACATTCCCACACTCAATCACATAATGTACCCCCTTAAACAATTCCTAGAGATTAAATTTGTTGCACAAGACAGATGGAATGCACCTTGCCATATGAAGGATCGGTAAAAACAGCTTCAATAGATGCTTCAGCCAGGTTACTAACATTTTCCAGAGTTCTGTCTGAGATCATGGACAATTTATATTCCTTCTTGTGCTTACCAGCTTTTGCAGCTAGTCTGATTTGAGGTTCAAGATATTTAACCGCCTGAATGGCCAAAGCCAATCAACTTATAAGCACCGCAAGAGAAAGAGAAACTAGTAGATACTGCTCAAAGTCTAATCTAAATGACTCACCTCAGGATGAGCCAGTCTTAACCCAGCTTCAAGATCTTTCTCAGAGATCTCACGAGCTTGCACATCTATCATCAAAGTTTTGTCCTTTGTACAGGCATACACTAAGTTGAGATCACTTAAGCTAAGCTGCATTACATTTGAATAGCATCAATCATAATATGACAATAAAAGAGAAGGTGAAATATAATGTTGATAGTGCCAATTTCAGTTTGAAGTCAGTTTCAAACTAGTTCTAGCAAACACGCTCAAGAGTTTTAAACCGGTATATTTAACTAGCAAAGAAAGAGTGACTCAGAGTGAGAAAACGATGTTAACTTATGAGTTATGACAACTATATTCTATAACTACACAACCCAGACAGGAAAAGAACATATGCAGTCATCCAAAGGTGAATTCAATATACTAATAAAGCATTTCAAACTACAGCATTTTGGGATTCAAAATTCCCCCTATATATATATGTGAAAAGAAAACGTAAAAGTAATTCCAGACCACTTGTTCAATCTTTACCTCTCCAGATCAAGAGTAGATTTTCCATCAAGAAGTAAGTAATTTTGCCACTTCGACGGATTAAGTGCCCGTTTGGAAGAGCTTCTCCATTGGCTAAACGAGCTTTTTTAATTAAAAAAACTCTTTTCAAAAAAAATTGTGTCGTTTGGTTGTCACTCAGTAGAGCTTTTGGATGATTAAAAAAAGTTGTTTTACGTCTACTTGGAGAAGCTCAAATTTTAGGCTTTTCAAAGTAGATCTTTTTGAGCTTTTTTAATACACTAAAATGTCTAATATAACCCTATCATTTAAAATAGTTTTTGAATATTTTGGTAATCCTACTATTTAAAAAACCTTTTTTTAATTGACAACCAAACGACCAACAACTTCCCATTCTCTACTTGTAGAAGGTCTACTTTAAAAGATCTGCTATATATATATATATATACACACACACACACACACACTCACTTCTATGTTCTAATTCTCACAAGCTCATAAAAGCTACATCCTACATATGTTAAATTTTTGCCGCATTGTCCAAAGTTCTCAAAGGACTCGAGAAATAATTATGATGACTCAGAAAAAAATCAATTAACCTAAGTATTACTTTGAAATTTGAATGCAAAAATTTTGCGAACAGACTACCTTCTTAGATCCTACTAAGCATCTAAGGGATCAGTAAAGGTGTAACTTGTAAGACCACAGGTAGGATAATTTTCAGAGCTAGAAGAGGATAATCCAATATTATAACCTCAACAAACCTAGAACTGATGCTTGTTAAGATAATTTGTACAAAGAAAATCAAGAGAACATTTGAAAAGGAAAAGGCAAAGGTAGATAAAAACTAATGTCAAGGATTACCTCGTCCATAGTTGGGTTTACAACAAACTGCCCACAAATCCTCCCAATACGTATAACTCCAATTGGACCGCCCCAAGGAATATCTGATAACATAAGAGCAGCGGATGTTGCATTAGCTGCCATTACATCTGGATCTTGTTTGCCATCAGAAGAAAGAACACTTGCCATTACCTTCAATCATACAAATATGATCAAGAAAAATCAAGAGCTTGAATAAAATTTCCAATAAGTACTAAAACAAATACAGTATCATTGTACCTGAACCTCATGGTAGAATCCAGCAGGAAATAATGGTCGTATGGGTCGATCAATGATACGGCCACATAAAAGTTCACGTTCTTTTGGAGCACCCTCCCTCCGCATGAACGTATTAGGAATCACACCTTGGGCAAATTGTTTCTCTTGATAATCAACCTTATATGAAGTAATATCAAATAAGACAGCCACGACGGTCAATACTCAAGCACAATTGCGAAAACAGAGAATACTCAGGGATATGACCAGATCATCACAGAAGATAACAAAACCCCATATGATCATATCATATAGAATATTGAATAGACTAAGATTAGTTTTGAATGCAATGCTATGTAACAAGGGCCTTCATATCATACAGCTTGAGTTTTAATTTTCTCTTGTCAATTTTACCCTTTTTAGGCCTTAATATTATTTTCTTCAATCCATCTAACTCGTAGTGTTCATGTTTATTGGGTAACCATTTCACCATTGTCTTTTTCTGGTGTTATCACTTCAAAAAACTGTAGCAACTACAACCATCATAAATATAATACCCAAAATGTTCGCTTGAAGCATAGAATTAGTTTCTGTCCTTTGCCTTAATCAAAGGACGGAATAACGAAGATTCATGTGTAATGTAGGTCCTAGAAGCTAGTGCTCCTAGCAAAAATGTTTAACCAAGATGGTACCATTTAAGATGTATGGATTGTCCATATTTCATCATTTAAAAGGACTGAAGAAAGGAATCAAATGGATGGGAATTAATTTATTTCCTTCATTTGGGTACTTAAGTTAGAAGAAAAAAGATGAAAAAAGGGGGAAATTAGAAGCCTAAACTTCTCTCCTGGCCCACCTTTGAACTCTCTTAAGTTAAGAGAGAAAATAATGTGAAATGAAATGAAAGAGTAAAGTTAACAAACATGATGCAAAAACCTGTAATAACACATATTAAGAGGATCCCAGATTTTATCATCATATTTGTTGTATGAAGAGCACATAAAATTCCTTCTCTTGCTACAAATCAATATACAAATACTTACTACCATTTTTATTTACACAACTCACACTCAAACATTTGTACAAGAAACTCTACAGTCTACACACAAGAGAATATTTTCCTCACTATGAACTCAAACCATTTCACAATAACGGCGTATACTTGCACTCAATTACTACCTATAGACACCTATATGCACTACTCAAGACAACAATCATGTTTGTATCACAAAAAAAATGATAGAAATAATTGGCTGAACTAGGAGTACAGCAAAAAAAAAAAAAAGGCATAGATATATATTACACAATACCAGTTCAACGAAATCAAATAAAATTTTGAATAAAATGAGACGTACAGTGAGAGGCAAAAAATCGCGAACAGCGTCCCCTTTAGAAGAAGTGACGGTGGACAAAACCTTGGTCTCATCCATGCCTAAAACGACAGCGCCGTTGGCAAAGCGCGCGATTTTTCCGGTCTCGAGGGTGATCAAGCGTGATCCGATCTCGAACTTCTCTTTGAAGGAATCGAGAACCTTCGTGCCGGCAACGGGCGGGTCGGTGTCGGAGGTGGCGAAGCCGAGGCGGCCGCTGCAGATGGTGCGGAAGCCGAGGGTTCGCCATGTGAGGAAGTGAGGGAGGGAGGAGAAGAGTGGGTGCGCCTTGCTCGCGACTGACGACATTGATTGATTGAGAGATAGAGAGCTAGAGAGGACAAGTGGTTTTTCGAGTTACAGGGTTTAAGGAGAAATAGAGTTAGGGGTTTTAAGGCTTAGATTTGGTGCGACGAGACGTATGCTAGCTTCGTAGGCTGGCTTCCAATCGCAACTCACAACACTTTTAGATTATTTTTTTATTTTTGTTTACTTTTAATTTTTGTGAACTAGAATTCTTAAAGTTTTATGGTCCGTTCGTTACATGGGATTGGACTAGACTAATCTCACGGCGCACTTACTAATCGGAGTTGGAGTCAAGTTTTACCGGAAAAAAAAATGAAGGAGAATCGGAATCAAGTTAATAAATTTCATTCCAATGTTTACTAACAATTTAGAAAATCAAATTTATTCCATTTCTAGTGTTTACTTAAACTAAAGAATTGTAATGATACATAGTTGATTACAAAATTACCTTTGTGTAAATAACATGATGAAATATATTTTTGTATATGAACAAATATATTTTATATTACTCATATAGTTCGAAGTATATTGACCAAAGTGTTCAACCCAACAATCAATCTCTTCCTTCTCGATAAAATTAAACAAGCCATTTGTTGACATCATATGTAAAATGAACATTAAATAAAGAATTATTAAGATAACTTGATTAAAAAAAAAAGAGTCCGCCCTGAACTGTCTCTCTAGTGTCTGTATGTTTTTCCCACAATGGCGGCCTTCCCACGGCCTAAACAGGGTACTAACATTTTAAACAATCAGAGACAGACAAGGACCTTAAGCCAAAGGATCAATCTCATCTTCTGATGTGCAGGATCCTTAACTAGAGGTAAGCACAGAGCATACTGAGATTATTACAGACTATTATTCATCTCATAGACAGGTTTTCGAAGGAAGTAGAAAGAAGTTTAGAAAGAAGTTTAGAAAGACATAAGAGATAAACACAACACACAAGGTTTATTGATTTCTGCTTCTGATTTCACTGTGAAACAAGTCCAACAGTTTCTTGGCATAGTCAATTACATCCGAGACTTCATTCCTCATGCCGGTCATTACACTTCAGTTCTCTCAGCTCTCTTAAAGAAGCATCATCCTCCTTGGAGTTCTTGTCATACTAAGGCCATCCTCAGGTTAAAGAAGATTGCTCAATCTCCACCTGCTCTCACCATCCCGTCAACTGGCCAACTCTTACTCCAGACAGATGCCAGTGATATTTTTTGGGGTGCCATCCTCATCGAAGACCGAAACGAACAAAAAAGTTATTGCGGACATGCTAGTGGAAAATTCAAAGATTCCCAACAGCATTACCACATGGTTTACAAAGAAATCCTTGCTGTCAAAAATGGTATCCAGAAGTTTGATTTTCACCTCAGGACAAGGAACTTTATTGTTGAAATGGACAATTCTTTTTTCCCAAAGATTCTCGATTTTCGCAATAAGATTCCTTCTAATCCACTACTTCTGAGACTCAAAGATTAGTTTGCCAGATATGATTTCACTGTACGACACGTGAAAGGTCATCATAATGTTATTGTTGATATACTTTCCAGACCTCTACTTGCCCATCTCATTACATCTACTAGTCACTATCCTCTCATATTCATGGCTTCCCCTACAGATCCCTCATCATCCTCTTCCGACCTAACAGGCCCTTCACAAATGATGTTCCCACCAGAACTCTTAGCTATACTTCCATCTAACCATCAACCTTCTCTAGACCAAATCCAGAATTTTTCAAAAACTCATCTCCCAATGTACTTAGCCCAGATCAAAAGTCAAGGTTGTCGTCATGATCTTACCAATCCTTCCAGACCCTTCCTCGATCCATTCCTGATGCCACCATTCTACTATTTTTCTCCTCAGCTTTTATGGTTCCTTTGATGTTTATCAGTTCTATATCATCATGTATTTGTATTTCCTCTACAGACTTTATATGGATATCTCCATGATCCTTCCCACCAGAATTCTCTGTTATGGACTTTCCTATAATGGTTCACCCCTCTAGTAAATTGGAAAAAAGAGCTCACTGAACTTATGGGAAGATACAACCTTTGGAAGCTTGACCCTGAGTCAGCCTCCTATGTTTCCTGCATTTGGATACTCCATAGACCATACCGGTACAATCCCCACACGAAACTTCTATGGACAGTCAACAACAGCTATGAATGGTTCACCACATATGATTATCAAAAATCATACCCCAACAATCTCCAGATCTCTCTGCTCAATTTTCTCTGTGATGTCAATAATGTCTCCACCGACGAAGTATTCATCCTTCCAGACATTCCACGTGATTCCTCTCAAAGCTGGAACCCTTTTCAAGACTCCTTCATGATTGATTCACAGGACCCAATGGATATTGCCGCCTGGCCCTGCTCCATATGTGGAGCCCATGATTCTGATGATGAAGATCACGCGAATTGCAATCTGTCCAACCCCGTGATCTTATCTTCTCTCTGCAATCTATCCAACCCGTGATTTTATCTTCTCTCTGTACACTTTATTTCACTTTAATTACTGTATGTTTTCATGTTGCGACGTAATTATTGTAGGCCACACGAGTAGGCCACCGGCCTCTTTAGCTTTTTATCTTGTCTGCCACAATGATGGCTTTTTCCTGTGTGTGGTTTGGATGTATCTCATATCTCCCTCTATATAAGGAGAGCTCGTTCTTTGTAAAAATCAGAAGCAGAAATCAATAAATCTTGTGTGTTGTGTTTATCTCTTATGTCTTTCTAAACTTCTTTTCTACTTCCTTCGAAAACCTGTCTATGGGATGAATAATAGTCTGTAATAATCTCAGTATGCTCTGTGCTTGCCTCTAGTTGAGGATCCTGCACATCAGAAAATGAGATTGATCATTTGGCTTAAGGTCCCTATCTGTCTCTGCTTGTTTAAAATGTTAGTACCCTATTTAGGCCATGGGAAGGCCGCCATTGTGAAGAAGACATACAGACACTAGAAAGACAGTTCAGGGCTACCTGCCACCCGCCATATATATATATATATATATATATAAGATATGAATATGCTGTAGTTCATAAATGGTAAAATGAACATCAGAAAAAAGATATAACATAATTAAAATAAAAAATTGAGTGGCAGTAGGGCATATATACATTGTATGATATGTGGTAGCCAAAAATGACCTTTAGGTCCAACACTTAAAGCCCAAACCCTTTTATGTTAAAACCCATCCAGGCCCATGCATAACAGGTCGACCCAAGACCTACATCAGTTAAGATTTGGCTGTGTAAAACCGAGTCAAACTTCAATTACAAGAGGTGGGTAACGATTGATTCAAAAGAGAGGAAATCTGTCCGAAAATCCCTCTTACAATCAAACTCTGATCAAGTGAACGTTGGACAAGAGGTCTGCCTATAAATAAAAGGGATGAAACCATAGAACAAGCTTTTTAGCGTCTTGAAACTCTGCTCATTTACATTCCGATCACCGAAATCTGATCTCATTCACAATTGCGATTCAACCATAACAAATGCTCAGCCCAAGCGCATCTAAGGCTGAGAAATCATCCCCCGATCTCATTGTTTGTCTTTGTCGTTTTGTTTCTACTTGTTTCTACTCTTTTACAAGTTTATATATAAGACGACACACCCCACTCGACAGGTTAGTCCAAGTTGTTTGGGCCTAACTCAATTCTAACCCGATCCATATCAACCGTAGGTCAACCCCCTACACGATCTATAGAACACGTGTATGGTGCATCAGGAATATTGTTGCATGTGATTGTATGTAAGTAACATGTGATTGCATATATATAATGTTATCATATATAAGTTACATGTGATTAAGATAAAACAAGACTTCAATTTTAATGTGATTGCATCTGAGTTGTATGTGATCAAATATGAATTGATGTAATCATGAAAAAAAAGTCATCATCGCTTATAAATTTTTAAAAGTGCATGGTATACCAGTATTCTATAGACCGACCATGACCATATCCTATACCATATATAAAAGTGTGAAGTGGTCGGTGGAATTATAGCCCCCTTGTTTTTTCTTTTAATTTCTTTGACTTTTGTTTTTTTTTCCTTTAAAAGTAAAATTACAAATACAACCCTTAAACTTTATATAATTACTTAATATATAGCTTTTAGTAAGATTTTACTTATAGTACCCCTTTTTTTTTTTTTTTTTTTTGAAAGTTAAATGACAAATACAAGCCTTCGAGTTTGTAGAATTACTTAATAGAAATATCATAGGCAGTGTTAGATTGATGGTATTATTGTTGGTGATCTATCATGCAGTGGATACCATTAATGGAGTTTGTAGAGACGTGAACTTTACTTCAACAATTAGCATCTTCAATGAAATAATGTGGTAATGTATATGGTAAGGATTTTCAATTCGGATGCTAATTGCTATAAGTGGTTGATAGAATAACTACAAGTTAGTGAATATTATGAAGTTTTGAAGATGTGGATATCTGTTATTGACGATTTGAGTGATCATTTCATCACAATTTATGCAATTTAGTCGAAGAGTACTTTTGGATGTAAAAAATAATAATTTAGTTTTTGTATTTGAATTGTTAAGATGTTCAATAAAAGTTGTAGACAATTGTTAAATCATTGTGAGAATGATCTCTTTTGAGGCAAGTGTAGAGGAGCTTCTTGCCAAACCCATGAGTTTAAGACTTCCTCAAGGTGTTATATTAATGTAATAACATTTACATGAACTAAAACTATGTGTTGTATTAACATTTCTTATTTTTCAAGGATATGTATATTTGCAAATATGAAACTCAAATACTGATTTAAGCACATGTCTTGCATGTGCTCCAAAATTAATATCCTCTCTAAATTAATAAAAAGTCTTGGTCCCAACTCGGGTCAGTGTAAAAAATTAATAAACCCCTCTATCGTAATAATTAATAATTTCTTTTTGAAACCTAGTGTAAAATTTCGGTCCCGACTATCGCATAAATTAATAATTTCATAAAAGTACAAAATATATTATAAATTATTCAAGAACTAGAAAAGTATTTCAAGATACTAGTTTGCACTAGGTCACTATGTTTGATATTTTTGACTTCATCTTTCATCTTTTGAATTGTCCTCAATAAGCTATTATCATCACCTTCTTGTTGTAGTCAAAATGTTTCAATTAAATTTAGCATTTCAACAACTTAACCTTACTTGTAGATATTTTAGATATCTTATGACTATCGTTGTCGTTAACTATCTCAACCACATTATCATTATTCTACTTTGTGATATCATTGATGATAACCTCTTCGGTTGGAATGTAACACACTTCTTTAAATTTGGTGGTAGATAGTGCAATGTGATGTTCCTGAGTTGGATGTGATTAGGTAGCTCTATAAGTAGTACATGGGCAGTGCAATTGTCAAGGAGAAACAAACCTTTCGATTTGCCATGGGCAGTGCCATTGCGATTAGGAACTCTAAAAAAAAGGAACTTCCCCTGAAGAAGAAAACCGACTAAACAAGGAATCCTGAAAAGAAACCTTCCCTAAACAAGAACACCGACTTCTATAGGTTTTTTAAAGACAAAATAACACTTTATAAAGTCAAACCCTTCAAATTAATAACCCCTCTAAATTAATACTCAAGGGTAGGTCCCAAGAATATTAATTTAGAGGGGTTCTATTGTATATATAAAAAGATATGAATATGCAGTAGTTATTTTTAGTTCATAAATGGTATTGTAATTTGTATGTATAAATATGATTTATTTTTATTTTTTTTTCATAAACCAAACAACTAGAATAGAATAATATAAATTATTAATTATGTAAATCAATATAAAGATTAAATATGATTTAAATAAATTGAAAACAAATATCAAAGCAAACTTTGCGACAGTTCCATTTTGTTTAGCATCAAAACTCAACAATTCACTTTTTTTTTTTTATTTTTTTTTTTATTCACGTATATAGTATATACGTGTATCGATATTTCATACAAGATTTTAATGAAGAAAAAAATATATAACAAATTCAAAATTTTATAATATATATATATATAGAATTTGTGCAACAAGTCAATAATCATAATCAAAAGATTTTTATGTATATTCATGAAATTTATGATAGAAAAAAATGATAAAGTAGAAAGGCGGTTGTTGTTTTTTTTGTTTTTTTATTTTTATTTTTATTTTTATTTTTAAGTAAGGATATTTTAGTAAAAAAATCATGAATTCATTTTTCAATCAATAAAGGGAACTTGATTCCTAGGGTTAGAGGGAGGAATCAAGTTTCCTCTCACTCAGGAACTTAGGGTTAGTTTGGTATTGCTTTTGAGAAGTTAAAATCAGCTTATTTTATAATTTTGATATAAAATAATGTTTGGTAAAACTTCCAAAAGTGATTAATTCATAATCTGGCAAGTTTTGACAGTGATTTTGAGAAGTATGTGGGGGGTTACTTTTTGAAAGTGATTATGGAATAATCTATTTCAGCATTTAATTAATTTTTTAAAATATCATTATTATCCTTATGAAATCAAATTAAAATCATTTATATACGTTATTTCATCTTAAAATTAAAGATTCTAATTAAATATTGATTTAATTTATAAACCCTTTTAAAAATATTTTTATTATTCTTATGGATTTTTTTTTATAATTTAAATATTCTACTTAAATATTGATTTAATATATATAATTAATGAAAAAAATAAAATAAGATTTTAAAATCATGTCTATTTTAGTCATTATAACTAATTTCAACACTTTTGAAATAAAATTACTAAACATGCGTATACTGCTTTTGAGCTATACAGTAGTTTTAAAAGTATAATTAATCAAACATCTGCTGATTAACTTCACAGCTGATTATTCTTTCAGCACAGCTAACAGTGATTATTATAAAAGTTACAGCAATACCAAATTGGCCCTTAATTCCTGATTTGTGGGTGGGGTTCACGGAATTTAATTCCAAAAAAATTTAGTAAACAGTGGAGTTCATAAATTAAGAACTTAATTCTCTTTCCTTAGTAGAATTTCTGGTTAATAAACACGTCATCATTCTAGTCATATGTTTATGGTCTATACAGGATTGGATTTCTCTAATCCCGTGTAGAAAAATTATCCCACAATAGTTGGGACAACTTTTGTCCAAGCTGTTTTTTTTTATTTTTTATTTTTTTTTATATATAATTAAATTTTATATATATATATATATTACATTAATTTAATCTATTTAAAAAATTAATGTAATATATTTAATTCTTTTTTTAATATTAATATATCTTATTCTAACATTTAAAAAAAATATCTTTTCTAATAAAAAAATAAATGTTATTTTATTTCAAATTAATTTTAAATAATTTTATTTATTTTATTCACAAAATATTTCAAATAATTTTTTAACCAAATTTAATTTAAAATAATGTTATTTTTATTTTCCTTGAATTGAAATAAAATGATTTTATTTATTTAAAAATCAATTTTATATAATTTTATACTAATCTCTCACAAAATATATATATATATTCAATTGTTAATGATAAAAAATTTCCGTTCTATCCAACCCGGAAGACAAACTGGGGTAAGGACCTCGCTACGACCTCACATTGCAAACACCTTTCCCATAATATTTCAAGCTCCATTTGCCGGTTATTCTGAAGTCAGTCGACATTGATTTTTTTTTTTTATTCGTGACCCTTATGTAACCTATATTGATGCATTGCTAAAAACTACATTTGGTTGCAGTCTTGCAGAGGAAGACATAGCTAACGAGGTCTATTGTTTTAAGACAATGTCCGAGTGAGAGGAAGCTAATTACAATTAATGATTTCATGAGTTTCGGTTAGAATGAATGATGTAGAGTCCTACGTATGAGGGGACTATGGTAACCAGACACGGGAGAGTTAATTGAGGATTTTAAGGGTGGTGGATCCAATCCCTTAAAAATGATTTGAATAAGTCCAAGAGATTGAGGACTCTTGTTCTGATCAAGTCCTTCAAATAAACTAACATCAATACGTGTTAGGGTTTCAGAGAAAGAGTTGTGGCACGATTCAGTCAACTTTTGTTAGGAAAATTGATGTGGCATTTCACCTAGAGCGACAACTAAGCGTATTAGAGGCTACATGTAAGCCAAAACAGCTACGACAACGAGCATACAACACAGACTATCCAATGATTTTTTTTTTATTTTTTTTTTTTGTTGACGGGGGCGGGGTGGGAATTGCACAAACATCCCTCAAGGTTTGATAAAATTGCACGGATATAGCAGTTTTAGCCATATACACACAAATTTCCATTAACATTTGAATATTGTTGCACAAACATCTCCTGCCGTTAGATGGATCCGTTAGTCAATGGTCAAAACTGTAAAAAAATCTAAAATACCATTTATTTTAATTTTAAATAAACTAAATAATTAAAAAACAAGATAAAAAAATATTTAAAAAATATTTTAGAAAACATGAATATATCTTAAATTTGAAACTAGAAAAAAAAAATCATCTTTATAAATAAAAAATTAGTTTTTTAAACAATTTAATAATAATTTTTTTAAAAATTTTAGATTTTTTTTTTTAAATTTATTTAAAATCAAGGGGGAATTGCACTAACTAATATATATATATATTTTATAGGTTTCAGATTTAAGATACATTCATATTTTCTAAAAAAAATTTAAATATATATATTTTTTATCTTATTTTAATTTTTTTTAGTTTATTTAAAATAAAAATATAGGGTAATGTAGAATTTTTATACGTTTGACCATTGACTAATGGATCCATCTAACGGTAGGGGATGTTTGTGCAATAAGTTTCAAATGTTAAAGAAAGTTTCTGTGTATATGGCCAAAACTGCCATATCCATGTAATTTTGTTAAACCTCGGGGGTTGTTTGTGCAATTCCCCCTTTTTTTTTTCCACATCGATTGAAGTCAAGAGTCAAGACTAATCTAAGGTATAAATAAGTAAAGACTAGCCTTAATCTTATAATATCTTTTTAGGTCAAAACAATGAGATCCAACTGGCCAAAATGGATAATACCTCGTGCGTGTAATTTTGGTTTATTGAATTAGAATAGGGATATTATTATTTTCCCCCCTGAGGTATACCTTATTGTTAAGACGAGGATATGGTTTGGGCTTATTGGCCGGTCTCCCCCCTAAAATCAAACTTATGGTAACTGTCCCCCTTCTGGCACATTTTTCATCCAGTCAATGTATTTTATACCCCCTTTGACTGTTTAATGGGAAGGAAATGACCATTTTATCCTTCAGTTAACTCCATATAATTACCATTTAACCCTCAAAATATTAATTAAATAAAAAATATATTAAAAAAACAGAAAACAAAAAATAAAATAAAATAACAATTGAAAAAAAAAAGATGGATCTCCACCGTCCATCTTTGAGATGGATGGTGGAGATTCTCTTTTTATTTTTATTTAATTTTAAAAATAGAAATTAAAAATAAAAAAATTTAAAAACAAATTTGTTTTTATCTCTTTATAAAACAAATTCAAAAAAAATAAAAAATAAAAAAGAATTTAAAAACAAAAAAATATAATAAAAATAAAAAAATAAGATCATCATCATCGTGATCATCGTCTCCAACACCCATCTCCATCTCCTCCACCAGACCAACAAAAAAAAAAAAAAAATCGTCTGATTCATTTTGTTACACAGATGTTTCATCAAGCAACCCAACAACATTTCATCATCATCATCAACAAACCATATGCCACCACCACCTTAAAATCCAACCAAAATCAATTTAAAATCAAACTTAAATCAATTCGAAATCAAATCGAAATCAAACCGAAATCAATCACAAACACACCACCACCATCAACCACTTCCGAACCAAACCACGCACACCCATTGTCAATCACCAACACCAACCCAGAAACAAATCCACGCCGCCACCACCTTCAAACCACCAACAATCCACGCCGCGAATGAGAAAGGGATGGATTATGGGTTAAAGGAAAGAGAAAGAGAAAAGAGGATCGGAGGCGAGAAGAGATGGTTTGGTTGACTTTGATTTGGATTTGGGTTTCGATTGGCGGTGATTTGGGTTTCGATCGGTGGCGATTTGGATTTCGATCGGGGTTGGTGGTCGATTTTAAATCAAACCCAGATCCGGTTCGAACGAGATGATGGTTTGGTGGTGGTGTGTGCGTGAGAGAGATGGTTGTGGTCTGAATACAGTGAGAGAGATGGTGGTGGTGGTGGTATGTGAGACAAAGATGGTGGTGGTTGGGTGGCTAGGGTTTGAGAGAGAAGAAGAATGATGATGATGATTGAATGTGTGTGGTCGTTGCTTGGAGAGAGAAGAAGAATTCTGATATTATTATTGTTATTATTAAATTTAAATAACAAAATAAAAAAGAGATGGTCAATGACGTTAATGCCCTTCCATTTAATGGTCAAAGGGGCATAAAATACATTGACCGGATGAAAAGTGTGCCAGAAGGGGGACAATTACCATAAGTTTGATTTTAGGGGGGAGACCGGCCAAT
Source organism: Acer yangbiense (assembly GCA_008009225.1). Lineage (NCBI taxonomy): Eukaryota > Viridiplantae > Streptophyta > Magnoliopsida > Sapindales > Sapindaceae > Acer > Acer yangbiense. The sequence continues at coordinate 34,727,024 of CM017769.1, read as the reverse complement.
AAGCCCAAACCCTGTCCTCGTCTTAACAATAGGGTATACCTCAGGGGGGAAAATAATAATATCCCATTAGAATATGTAATCGCCCTGTAACTAACTATCGATGACTGAGGATTACTAATACAGTAGTCAAAACTCAAACCAATTGAAGACCCTCCGCAAACAATCATATGGACCCATCTCTCATAATAAGTAGGCCCACTGAAAGGCCGTGATGTAGGTCCAGCCCAGATATTGTACTACTGAGTACTGTACATTAAAAACACACTACGCTCGTTGCTGTTACTTTCCGAACAAGAAAAACAAAATTACAAACACAGTCCGGCTTCTTTAAAAGGGACTCCTCTTGTCCTCTTCCCAAATGCCAAGACTCACTACCACTACCACTCACAGATTCTTCCGATTGACCGCCATGTCGTCTGTTGCTACCACCTTCTCATCATCATCATCATCCTCAACTCTAGCCGTTAAAAACCCTAGCTTCTCTTTCTCTTCTAAGAATTCCGGTATCTTCAACAGACATGCGAGGAATCGCGTCTGGTTTCGCAGCCAACTGGCTCCGGCTACTTCGCTTCGCTGTTTTGCTACTGCCACTGGATTCGATAGAGTCCAGGTTCAGAATCCTATTGTGGAAATGGACGGTAAAACCTCTCTAAAACCCTGCTATGTCCTTTTTTTTTTTTTTTTTTTTTTTTTCAAAATTTGTTGTAGTCAGTGTTCTTTCTGTTTGGTTGATGAAGAAATGAAAAATCAAAATGAGATTTTGAGGAATCGGAATTGATTTTTTCTTATGTTTTAAAATTGATATTCAGACTAGCAAATGATTAGATAAGCCGTAATTTTGTGCAAATGCAAGTATGTATGTAGTTGATATTGTACTGTTTGGTTGATCAGAAATTGGAAGTAAACGAGAACGAAATTAAGTTTTGAGAAATGGAGTTCTGCTTATATTTTTTGTAAATTAAAAGTTGAATTCTGATAGTGAAACTGTTGAATTAAGTTTATTACCATAATTTTGGTTCACTTTGATTCCAGAAATTGTATTGTCATAATTCATATTCACAGAAAGATGATAACATAAAAAGTTCTTATTGATTTTCTTTGTTAATAAGAAAACAGAGGTGAATGAAAAAAAAGAAAGAAAGTATTATGTGAGGTCAGAATCCATGATATCTTCCTTGATTTGTCTTGTGGTTTATATATTTATTTTTCAATTATCTAAAATTCCTGTGCTTCTGGGTAACCAAATGGAGCACAAGGTGTCTTATTATATTTTATATAACATTCATTATTTTGATATTAATTTTTTTCTAATTTTGATATCAGGTGATGAAATGACTAGGATCATTTGGAAGATGATAAAAGACAAAGTACTGTCATTTGATTAACAATCATTTTGTCATTTTACTTTTCTAAAATAACTTTGTCCAAACATTTCGATATGTTTTAATGGGCATCACTTGCTTACATGGTTGCAGCTGATATTTCCGTACTTAGATTTGGATGTTAAGTATTTTGACTTGGGTATATTGAATCGCAATGCAACAGATGACAAGGTTACTGTTGAGAGTGCAGAAGCAGCTCTTAAGTAAGTAGTGTGATCAAATTTTTTGTTCCATATTCCAATGAATACTGTTTTGACATTCTGCCTAAGAAGAGAAGAGGATAGGTTTATGATTAAATTGTGTGCTTATAATATATCATATTTATTTGGGAAATGGAAGCGGAGTAAGTAAAGGATACATTATCAGGTGACTATCAGAATATTGGTTTTTGTCTAATAAAATATATCACTGATTTTTATAACTTAGTAATGCTCTTGGACTGAAAATGTTACTTTTTGAATGGAGTATCTTTCACAAAATGGAGGCCGAGGTTTGAGAAAAAGGGGAGCTTTTGGTGACAGTTAATCAGAAATTCTGCCCAATATTGGATATTGTTTGTTATATATTCATTATTTTTAAATAAATTGTTTGCTTAATGGAAAGAATGGAGATGTAGTTGAGGCGGTTTTCCAGATTCTTGTCTTACAATTAGTTGGAAAAAGGCCCTTGAAGTATTTATCTTTTAGTAAAAGGAAAGCTAATGGAAAACAAAAAGCTTTCAACTTTTTCAATTTGTTCTTAATACCATTTTTTATCTGTCATTTCAATCCTTTTGTGTGCTGCAGGTATAATGTTGCAATTAAATGCGCCACAATAACTCCTGGTTAGCCATTCTTGTCCTTTTCCAAGCTTTCCTTGTTTCTTGTTTCTTAGTTACCAGAAAGAGGGATCTACAGAATGCAGAGTCCACAAACTGTGTTGGTCTATGTAAAGACTGATGTGCTCTAAATAGCACACTGGAATTGGATGTCCATGTGGCTTAATCATTATTTTTTTTGTTGTAGCTTGTATCATTAATTAGCTGTAATAATTTTCAGATGAGACTCGAGTGAAGGAATTTGGGCTGAAGTCTATGTGGAGAAGTCCCAATGGCACAATTAGAAACATTTTAGATGGTTAGTATTTGAAAAATAACTCCTTTAAGGAAGATTTTTTTATCCATTTTCTGTTGACACATTTCTCAGTTGGTATATGTTAACAGTCGATGTGCTTGGTTGGATGAAATTTATAACCATCTGTGTAAAGAATAGGCATCAGCTTTTTCTGTTGTAAACGTGACATGTTGATGCTGAATTGCTGACAACTAAGATAAATACAATTATTCATTAGTAGCTGCTTAGTAGGAATGCTGGCTGAATGCAAGCATAATACATGAATGAATGCAGGTGTAATACATGATAAGTGTTGGTGTAATACATGATAAGTGTTAAGAGTAGATGATATTGTAGTTAATGTTCTTCTGTCTGGAGTGGGCATCTTTTTTTTTTTTTTTTTTTTTCCTTGCTTAATGTTGCTCTCGATACATGCACTAGATCCATGATGCTGTACTGTTTATTTGCATCATTGTGTCTTTCTGAATTTACTTGTATGTGAGTCTGCTACATCCCCCTAATATTGTTGGAGGTCCTAATGGAAGTGTTGGATACTTCTGTAGGTACTGTTTTCCGTGAGCCTATCCTATGCCGGAATATTCCAAGAATTATTCCTGGTAATACTTTGTTCCTGCAACAATATTGGGTGTTTTGAATTACTTTGAAACACTGTTCAGTACTTGTTCTCCAATTTACAGGTTGGAAGAAGCCTATATGTATTGGTAGGCATGCCTTTGGCGATCAGTATCGTGCTACAGATATGGTTATTAATGGGCCAGGAAAGCTTAAAATGGTCTTTGGTTAGTAGATTCTAAAGATAAATGTTCATACAACCAGCAATCTTTTGTTTCTCCAAACACTAATAGTTATTTTCAAATTTCCCATATTTATCTTAAAGTCCCAGAAGATGGATCCAATCCGGTGGACGTCGACGTCTATAATTTTAAAGGCCCTGGCATCGCACTCGCCATGTATAATGTTGATGAGGTTTGTTTTACATGTATCATTTTGTCCAGATTTGTGTTGCATTAAGTTGATTAGATCTTTTTGACGAAGTGCTGTTATATCTCAGTCAATTCGAGCTTTTGCTGAATCATCCATGACATTGGCATTTGCAAAGAAATGGCCTCTTTACTTGAGCACAAAAAACACAATTCTGAAAAAATATGATGGCAGGTAAGATAGTTTCTTCCTCCAATATATCTCTACCTTTTTTCTTTCTTTCTCCTTTTTACAATTTCTTAAAAATTAAATTAGCTTTGAAATATTCGATTTGCGAAGAAATGTGCACAACACTTACATTTGTAGGGCTACTACAGGTTTAAGGACATATTCCAGGAGGTATATGAAGAGAACTGGAAGCAGAAGTTTGAAGAACATTCAATATGGTTTGTTTTTTGGTTTAGGATGAAGCTTGGTATTTCAATGTTTACCATATATTCAAATAGTTGGTTAAAGATGTATCTGTCACTTAGGTATGAGCATCGGTTAATTGATGACATGGTGGCTTATGCACTAAAAAGTGAAGGTGGATATGTTTGGGCATGCAAAAATTACGATGGAGATGTCCAGAGTGATTTACTTGCTCAAGGTACTGTTGAGAGCTCATTTTAACTTTTTGAATTTTACTTGCTTCCAATTTTTTGCCATTTTCCTCTAGCTTGTCTCTAACTCTAACGTCTTCCAATTATAAGTGATCTTGTCTTTATCGCAGAAAAGTTTGTTATTTAAGAGTTTTTTTTCCTCCTTTTGGCACTTTATTCTTTAATGATCTTATTATCATTGGTTTTGAAAGAGTATAATAGATGGTTTTCATGGACTAGAAAGCCTATAAATTAAGAAGCTACCTGCTCACTAAGCCAAAGCTTCTTTGAAAATAGGTAAAGTAAACCTGAGGATAGAAATGGTTATGTGAGATGTGTTTGGGTTGCAATCAGTGAATTATTTTTATCATATCATGTAATAAAAATTTTAATAAAAAATTGATGCACTCATGTGGAGTTGATATTTGGATGCCATTAAAACAGACATGGGTTCTATATTTCTGTTAGAATGCAAATGGATTCCAGATTTAGGCAATGTTTCAGGTCTTAGGGATTAACCTCCTGTTTAAAGCTAACAAAAATGTGTTCTTTTGGATATTATCCGGTAACAATTCGTCTCTCATTTCGTACTTGAAGCTTTCTGTTACAGAATGAGGGAAGATGAATCAAATCTTGTTTCGTCATAGATTGATATGTTGGATACCAGAATATCCTAGTATTATTTTGCATGAGAAATGCAAAAGTTAATTACGGATCAGTAAATTGGATCCAAGATGGAAGCTAAGGCTGAACCTAATATAATTAAAAAGTAACAACTAGAAACTTCATTTTTTCATGATACATTTGGTTAGTTCTCTTTTTACTTAACTAATCATTTATACAATTTTAGGAGAGAAATTGAATGGATAAAATGGCTTTCCAAGTCTTTGTTGATATAAATGTGTATGGACGTTGACTTTCACATGCAACTTAAGTGATCCACTCTATTTCATTTTATTAGAAGGCCTAAAGTTGTTTGTTTCATGCAGGATTTGGTTCGTTGGGTCTCATGTCTTCGGTGTTGGTTTGTATCAAAATATTAATCTGTCATCTTAAAGTTTTTTTTTTTTTTTTTCTTTGGATGCTACAAAATCTTAATAACCACAAGTTGTGTAGTTGTCCTCTGATGGGAAGACATTAGAAGCTGAGGCAGCCCATGGGACGGTAACTAGACATTTTCGGCTACATCAGAAGGGTCAAGAAACCAGTACAAATAGCATTGCTTCCATATTTGCATGGACACGAGGGCTAGAGCATAGGTATATATTTTCTGCTTTTAGTTAGAGCTCAAGCTCTGCCATATTTGTCATTTCATCACACTGATGGCGATTCTGAGGAAATATTTTTGAAATTACACTCTATATACCATCTGTTTTTACATTGTTTTCATTCAAATTGGATTTTCTCAGGGCCAAGCTAGATAAAAATGAAAAGTTGCTTGATTTCGTTCAGAAGTTGGAGGCTGCATGCTTAGAGGCAGTGGAATCTGGAAAAATGACCAAGGATCTTGCTATTCTGGTCCATGGAGCTAAGTATGTGTGACCTATTTTCATTTTTTCTAAATAACTCTTTTCTCTAACCGTTCCTCATGATTAATAGATTGAATCACACTAATGCAAGCATCCTAAATATAGGTAGTCCTTCCATAAGGAATAATATGCTGCTGAATTTTGCAGGGTATCTCGGGAGTTTTACTTGAACACTGAAGAATTTATTGATGCCGTTGCACTCAATCTTGAGACGAAGCTTAAAAAACCTGCATTGGTGTAGTTTATCCATTTGGCAGTCATTAGCAAAATTACAGACAACAGAGGAGAATTGATTCTTTGGTCATTTCCTTTAAACCTCAAGAATGTAATCGAACATTATTCTCCATCGCAATGAACTTGAAAGCCATCTATATGCTGATCCATTATTAGAGATTAGTTTTGAAATTTGGAAGTTTCAGTCTTTCCTGGCTTTACTGAGACCTCGTTCTGCAGAATTTTTTATGAGGGCAGCAAGTACAGCACAGCTTGTAAATCGAATATTCTGAACACATTTTTTAAAATCCATTCAATGTTGAAAGTTAACGAAAATTAATTATGATTTTCTAGCTGTCCAAACAGAGTTTGTGGATTGTGGTTTTCTTATTATGTTGAAGGATTTTTTTTTTCTTTCCTTTTTTTTAATGTCATAAAAAGTTAGTAAGGAGTGAGGATGAGCATTTATCCCTAGGACCCAAATCCCCAAATCCTCATCCTCCATTTGAGGGAGAATATATATATATATAGTCTTTCTATTATCAGTTCGAACTGACAAAAGTTATATCAGTTCCTTGCATGTGGGCCACTGGATTTAAATACTTTGACTGACAAGTGCATACAGCCAAGTCAAAGTATTTAAATCCAGTGGCCCACATGCAAGGAACTGATATAACTTTTGTCAGTTCGAACTAATAATAGAATTTCTGTATATATATATATATTAATATTTTTATTCTTCTATTTTACTAAGTATATATACATCTTTTTGAATTTATAATGGATTTTATTTTGTATTTGAATTTACGATGGATTCATAAATTTTTGTATTTGAATTTTACTAAGTATAAAACGGGGAAATGGGGATGGTGATAGGGGGACCTCCCCCCAAAACTCCCCTATCCCCATTTTCCTCAAATGGTCGGTGCCACTATTATATATACATAAATCTGTCAAATCTCAGAGTTTATTTATTTATTTTTATTTTTATTTTAAAGAAAATCTCAGAGTTTTTATTTTCTTTTCTTAAGGTCATAAAAAGTTTTGAGACCAAGCCCATTAAAATGCTGCCAATTCACAAAGTTTAGTGTCATTTACTACGAGTTTTCTTGTTGAGGTTATAAAAAATGAGTAATTCTACTTTATCTAAATTTGGAGTCCAAATAATGTTGTATCCTAAAATTCAATCATTTCAATTATGCAATTCTAATATAAATAAACCGAGGATCCAGATTATTTACACACCAAGGGATGGGGGAGGGTTTCGAAAGTGGGGATAGGGATGGGGACGGTGGACCTACATCCATCCCCATTCCCTAAATGCTCATCCTTAGTAAGGGCAAAGCCATTAAAATGTTACAAATCACGTGCGCCACTATTATATAACATAAATCTGTCAAATCTCGAAGATTTTATTTTCTTTTCTTAATGTCATAAAAAGTTGTGAAACCAAGCCCATTAAAATGCTGCCAAATCACAAAGTATAGTGTCATTTACTACAAAGTTTTCTTTTTGAGGTTATAAAAAATAAGTAATTCTACTTTATCTAAATTTGGAGTCCAAATAATGTTGTATCCTAAAATTCAATCATTTCAATTGTGCAATTCTAATATAAATAAATCGAGGATCTAGATTATTTACACACCAAGGGATGGGGGAGGGTTTCGAAATTGGGGATGGGAATGGGGGACGTATATCCATCCTCATTCCCCAAATGCTCATCCTTAGTAAGGATAAAGCCATTAAAATGTTACAAATCATGTGCGCCACTATTATATATACATAAATCTGTCAAATCTCGGAGATTTTGTTTTATTTTCTTAATGTCATAAAAAGTTGTGAGACCAAGTCCATTAAAATGTTGCCAAATCACAAAGTTTAGTGTCATTTACTACAAAGTTTTCTTTTTGAGGTAATAAAAAATAAGTAATTCTACTTTATCTAAATTTGGAGTCCAAATAATGTTATATCCTAAAATTCAATCATTTCAATTGTGCAATTCTAATATAAATAAATCGAGGATCCAGATTATTTACACACCAAGGGATGGGGGAGGGTTTCGAAAGTGGGGATGGGAATGGGGGAACTATATCCATCCTCATTCCCCAAATCCTCATCCTTAGTAAGGACAAAGCCATTAAAATGTTATACAGTTCCGATCTGGTCAGTGCATCCTGATATAACTTTATCAAAATATTGAATGTGAGCCACTAGTTTTGACAAGTGCATGCACACTTGAGTCAAAGTATGTAAAACGAGTGGCTCACGTTTAATATCCTCACGAAATTATATCAGGATGCATTGACTTGAAAATTTATATATATATATATATATATATATATATATATATATATATATATAGATAAACCTGTCAAATCTCAAAGTTTTTATTTTCTTTTCTTAATGTCATAAAAAGTTGTGAGACCAAGCCCATTAAAATGTTGTCAAATCATAAAGTTTAGTGTCATTTACTACAAGTATTCTTTTTGAGGTTTTAAAAAATGAGTAATTCTACTTTATCTAAATTTGGAGTCTAAATAATGTTGTATTCTAAAATTCAATCATTTCAATTATGCAAATTCTAATATAAATAAATCGAGGATCCAGATCATTTACGCACCAAGGGATGGGGGAGGGTTTCGAAAGTGGGGATGAGGATGGGGAACCTATATCTATCCCCATTCCCCAAATGCTCATCCTTAGTAAGGACAAAGCCATTAAAATGTCACAAATCACGTGCACTACTATTATATATATATAAATCTGTCAAATCTCAGAGTTTTTATTTTCTTTTCTTAATGTCATAAAAAGTTGTGAGACCAAACCCATTAAAATGTTGCCAAATCACAAAGTTCAGTGTCGTTTACTACAAGTTTTCTTTTTGAGGTTATAAAAAATGAGTAATTCTATTTTATCTAAATTTGGAGTCCAAATAATGTTGTATCCTAAAATTCAATCATTTCAATTATGCAATTCTAATATAAATAAATCGATGATCCAAATTATTTACACATCAGGGGATGGGGGAGGGGGACCTACATCCATCCTTATTCCCCAAATCCTCATCCTTAGTAAGGACAAAGCCATTAAAATGTTACAAATTGCGTGCGCCACTATTATATATACATAAATCTGTCAAATCTTGGAGTTTTTATTTTCTTTTCTTAATGTCATAAAAAGTTGTGAGACCAAGCCCATTAAAATGTTGCCAAATCACAAAGTTTAATGTCATTTACTACAAAGTTTTCTTTTTGAGGTTTTAAAAAATGAGTAATTCTACTTTATCTAAATTTGGAGTCCAAATAATGTTGTATCCTAAAATTCAATCATTTCAATTATGCAATTCTAATATAAATAAATCGAGGATTCAAATTATTTACACACCAAGGGATGGGGGAGGGTTTCGAAAGTGGGGATGAGAATGGGGGACCTATATCCATTATCATTCCCTAAATGCTCATCCTATTAAGGACAAAGCCATTAAAATGTTACAAATCACGTGCGCCACTATTATATATACATAAATCTGTCAAATCTCAGAGTTTTTATCTTCTCTTCTTAATGTCATAAAAAGTTGTGAGACCAAGCTCTTTAAAATGCTACCAAATCACAAAGTTTAGTGTCATTTACTACAAGTTTTCTTTTTGAGGTTCTAAAAAATGAGTAATTCTACTTTATCTAAATTTGGAGTGCAAATAATGTTGTATCATAAAATTCAATCATTTCAATTATGCAATTCTAATATAAATAAATCGAGGATCCAAATTATTTACACACCAAATTTGGATAAAGTAGAATTTTTAATAAATAAAAAAATGTTTCAGTGTATAAGAAGCTTTCTAATATTGTATTCCATCCATATCACATTGTCTTCGGTCTTCCATTTAACTTAGGGTTTGGGCAAATGACTCCAGATCAGCGGTTCGAATCCTACCAATAGCGAAAGCTTAAAAAAAAAAATACCTGATCCTGAATTAATAGATATAACTTATAAGGGGTAAGACACATTTGCGTCATCGAATGCGTCAATTTTTTTTTATAGATTTTAAAAAATATCATCCAAATTTACGTGTAAGTAAAGATGACATTTGTAAACCGAATACTCCAATAAATTTATTGAATGCTTAAACACCCGTTTGCGACTGGCCTTCAGAATGGGGTCAAAGACCTTATCAAAGTTAAATTATTTAATTTTAATCCAACTTTTACATGTTTGCGTTACTATACTAAAGGATCCTTTGACCAAAAAAATAATAACTGTGTGGCTACAATTAGAAGAAGCCTAAAAGTGGCCCACCATTCAACGAAACCAGAGTACAACTACAATATAAACAAACTCAAACGAAGTTGAACAGGTTACTTGTAGGGTTGTGATTTCTCAATTTTCATAATAAAAAAAGAAGAAAAAAAACCAGAGAGAGAGAGAGAGAGATGGCATTGCCCAAGGCCCAAGAAATGGTGTCCTCCAATTCCGTGGTTGTTTTCAGCAAGTCGTATTGCCCCTACTGCACTACCGTCAAGCAGCTCTTGCAGCAACTCGGTGCCACTTTCAAGGCCTACGAGCTCGACACCGAAAGTATTATTTTTATTTCGTATATTCAATTCATGTGTTTTTTTTTTCTTGTGTGAAAAATGTCTCAAATTTATTGAACAGGATTTTATTATGTTGATTGTTATGTTACATGGATTGATTAGCTGGATTAGGTTTCCTTAGCATGGATCTGCTCTTCATTTGATTACACATATGTAGGGTTGCACATTTGGGGAATGGGGATGGATATAGGTACCCCATCCCCATCCTCACTTCCTAGATCCTTCCCCCCAATGGGGAAATGGGGATGGGGGAGAGTCTCCCCCATCCCCATCCCCATTTCAATTTGGGGATGAAAATCATCTCCATACCCACCCATTTCCCCATTTCCTTCCAAAAAAATTTCCCCAAATGGGGATGGGGACGCGGGGAAATGGGGATCCGGGGGAAAATGTGCAACCCTACGTGACATATGGAAACTACTGAATTATTGAAATGTAAATTCAATGCTAGATTGATTTGTTATTTCGATCCAAGCGGTAATATGCCCTTCGATGTGAAGAACATTTATCGCATCTGTTCGACATTTGGTGGATTCATGGATGAAAATGGATGGTTTCGATTCAGTGATGCACTGTAATGTGTGAATTCTTCAATCAATTTGTCAAACTAGAGAGTTTTATTCGATTGACATGGTCCTGGGGCTGTTTGTTTCCATGGCTTGTATAGATGCTCAATCCCTTGGTGATGATCTGACATTGCAAATGTGACTTTAGACGATTATGCTTTCTAACATACATGTGTTGTTGAACCTTGATTGCTTAAATTTCGTTAAAAAGAAATTATAATGATCTTGGCATGTTGATTCTTCCATTTGTTTTAACCGGAACATGTATTTGCCACTTTGTAGGTGATGATCTGACATTGCAAATGTGACTTTAGACGATTATGCTTTCTAACATACTTGTGTTGTCGAACCTTGATTGCTTATATTTCGTTAAAAAGAACTTATAATGATCTTGTCATGTTGATTCTCCCATTTGTTTTAACCGGAACATGTATTTGCTTACTTTGTAGGTGATGGAAGCCAGATACAAGATGCATTGGGCGAGTGGACTGGACAGAAGACCGTGCCAAATGTATTCATTGGCGGAAAACACATTGGTGGCTGTGACAGTAATGATTTGAATCCCTTATCTATCGTTCTATTCTGTCGATGCTACTTGTTGATTGCAGCCTTTTTGAATTGGTTGTTTTTTTATATCTCCTTGTCTTTCGTTTTAACTATGGGGGCTGTTTATTGTTTGCAGAAACGACTGGCTTGAACAAGGACGGGAAGCTGGTGCCGCTGCTAACTGAAGCTGGAGCTATTGCTAACTCTTCTGCTTAGAAGAGTGCACTTTATCGCCGTGGATTCTAGTAATAAATAATTGCACGGTTGGTTGCTAGTGATAATACTTTTATGAACCGGTTGTTAATAAAAGTTTTTATGTTTTGCTTATCTGGGTAATTTCCATTGCAGTTTGTACTCTTAATATATATGAAATCATAGTTATGGATTTATTTATGGGGTTTGTCTGATTTGCATGAATGGTTGTGTGATATAATTATTAGGCCTATTTTAATTTTGTATTTTACATTGTAAAAAAAAAAAAAAACATTCTCTCTTTCCTTAGGAGAATGATGAAGATGAAGTAGATGACTGTAAATTTTGTTGTTGTTGTTGTTTAGGCGTTTTTCATTTTATTGTTATTTTGAAACTATTTTTTCCTTTTTTACTTTGTTTTAGGTCAAATAAAGAATAAAAGGTGTTGATTTTATAATATTTTTAAAAAAATTTAAAAAGGGTATATTTGGTAATGTGTGGGGTGTATTTACAAGATTTTATCTTTTAATTTTTTTTAAAGGGGTGTATATACAAATTGGGGTGTACATACAGTTTTTCAGGGGTGCAAATATCGCCACTCTTTTATTTATAGACTATTAGGATTTGTATATAGGAATATTGTGTCAGATAACTGTGTTCAGGGGGTGTATTGTATTGGGATTTTAAACTCTGTTTTAACTTTTTAACAGTAAAAAACCATTTTGAAAGGCACAGCATTTTAACTTGAAAACAAATTCATGACAATGCCACCTCCGGGAGCGAACTTTGAGGCAGGACCACCGGCGCTGGTGGTGCCACCGGGAACGGACATGACAGGAATATGCTTCAGAGACCAGCTGTGGTTGAATTCGTACCCGCTCGATCGAAACATGGTGTTTGATTACTTCGCTCTGTCCCCGTTCTATGATTGGACTTGTAACAACGAATAGCTCTAGATGCGGTCCATTCACCCACTTGATATATCTCAGCCTATCGTGAGTTTCATCAAATTAGTGTAAATAAAAAAAATGTGCTTGTTCTTTTGGTTTTTCTTGTTTGTGTTAGGACAAACCCACCCCTTACAAACCCAGACCTATCGACCATTACTTTTTTATTTTTATTTTTATTTTTATATTTTTACAATTTTTTAAGCCCAATTCATGGCCACAAATGATTTGATCCCATTGTTGACCACATGCTCTGCTGAATTTATCCGACAAAGAGAATGTTGAGGTGAGAAATGAAAAAACAAAAGGTGATGTGAGCATGTGAAAAGAGAAGATAACTAGAGTGGAGAAATATAGAAACAAAAGGAGAGCTGTGTGCGTGAACCTGGTGGAGGAAAATATGCAAAAGGAGTGTGTGCGTGAACCTGGTGGAGGACAATATGCAAAAGGAGAGACGGCGGAGTTTTGGGAAGATGAAGCTGATGTTGAGAGTGAAAAAAAGTCTAGAAAGTATCGTGGGAGGAGGCAAGACAATTTTGAGGTCTACCTATTTATACACATCACTGAAAAAGTTTGAATAATCCATTTTGTCATGAAATCCAACAAATCTTGATCTCAATCAAATACCACTAGACTTTTAAAAAATCTATAAAGTCTGAATCCAATACCTCAAGACTTGTACAAAATCTTAAAAAGTCTGGATCTAATACCTCAAGACTTTTAAAAAATCTTATAAGTCTGGATCCAATACCTCAAAACTTTAAAAAAATCTTAAAAGTCTAAATTGTCTAATAAAATCATAAACCAATACACCCCCCCCCCCCCCCCTAAAGTCTAAAGAATTCAACTTTTAACATGAAAAATCTTTCATAGGCAAAGAGGTATATTATCATTGGACCTAATGGATGTTGTAGTTATATATATTGCCATGAAGTGAAGAAAATCAGCCGCTGCTACTTTCTTATATGGCTAATTTACATACATGGGAGGAGCCGCAGTACTCTTCCCTAACTTTGGAAGAGGTTGCAATCTAATTTTTTAATCTAGGATGAAAAAGAAAGCAGCAGCCTCCTCCATATTTTCTTAAGAGAATGATACTTAGTTTTTTCACTTTTGATATATTTGTGTTTTTTATTTATTTATTTATTTGATTTAATTAGTTAAAATTTTGAAAAAGTAAATAATGATAAGAATTTATTATATTTTTAAATTAAAATATTAATAATTTAATTTAAGGGTAATGTTGGAATTTTAAAAATATATAAATTTGGGATGTACATACGATTTTAAAGGGGTGCAAATATCGCCACTCTAAATAAAATCTGGAAAATCCTAATAATCTATAAAAAAAAGTCCAAAGAGTTTTTTTAGAATCCTAAAAGTCTGGTCCATATAATCATAATAGTCTTTAAAGTCTTACAAATCCATAAAATCCTTGCACTCCAAAATTATCAAATAAAATTTCAATCCAAAACACCTCTCTTAAGGTATCATATGATTCACATTGGATACAATATTCACCCTCTTCAATATTTTTATGGGCAAAAAAGATTTACAGGTTCGACTTGCGTCTTAAAAAGACAGTTATTAGGGTTTTTTTAACAGTTGGGGTCTCTTGATATAATAGTGGGGTATTATTATTTCAATGTAATTGCAGAAACTGGAATGGGGTTTTCAACCATGGCCGCTTCCTCCCAGCTTTGAAATTTTAACGGTGAAGAAATCCAGTAAACTACTTAAAAAAAAAAAATTAATGCACCAGCCGGGAATCGAACCCGGGTCTGTACCGTGGCAGGGTACTATTCTACCACTAGACCACTGGTGCTTGACGAAAGTAGTAACTAAAAATTTAAGTTTTAACATATTGATTGAACTAGCGGAAATAGGATTTAAAACCAAAGTGAAAAGTGAAAAATGACTCTCCATTCCATTTTGTGAAGGAAATGGTGAATAATGTAAAACCTTGCTGGCCCTTTTTTGCTATTTCCACAAGAAAATTTATATTGCACAACAGTACAAGGAAGACTACATTTTATTCAACTTGCAATGAAGAGGACTTATAAGGATTATTGAGAAAACATGTACAAAAAGTCAACTGAACAAAGCACCTATAAAAGTCAATTGAACAAAGCATGTACACATGTTGCTACCAAAGCTTAAATGTTATTCAATATAGAATGCCGTGGGATGCTACTATCTATCAACAACAATTAAGGAGGAACAAAAAAAGTGTCTAAGAACTATCAACTACCATGCCTAAGCATTGTGCATTCCAACGAACGATCTTAAGCAGAAACACCTTGAACAGCTACAAGTTTGCTTTGGTTATCCACTTTCAGCCAAGAGAATCTCTGTTGCAATACAACCTGAGATTCCTTCATCTCAGACATCGATAAGATTGAGGGAACCATTTTGATAGCAAGTAACATTTTAGTTTCACAGTTAATGCAAAAAAGCCGTAGCATGGAATATGCAGCAGACCCACCACAAGGTACCTGCAAATCCATAGTAGACAAAAATGGATCAGGGATAAAACTTTCATGACTTGAGATGTCGTCTTAGCTATGGCTTCACAAAAATTTATATTATAAAACTTATAAAATTTTCCAAATACCAAAACTAACCCACCAGATTCAGGACAAAAGGAAATAATTAAAAAGGACAAAAGGAAATAATTTGGAAATCTTTTTAGTTGCTTGCATTGAATATTATCAAAATTTAAATTGCATGATTGTAGAATTTCTTCTTCAAGTTATTTAAGGCATAATTTGGAAGCATCTTTTAAGGTCACAATAATGAGATGTTTGAGTTGAAAGTTGACAAACCATAGTGGAGCATATGGTGATGACAAGTCAAGAAATGGATATGGCCACCTGTAAACATGGAGAATCCATCACTATTGTTGAGTATAATCAATATGTTGCTGGATATTGAAAGACAAAGGAAAGTAATATTACTGAATCCTGACACAGCCATGATATATCCACTGGAAAATGACATAAGAAGATGTCCATAGAACAAAGTAAGAAACCCGAAACCAGGGGAATTGCTGAAAGAAAGATAACAGAGATTATTCAAAAGGCAAATAAAAAAAAATAAAAAAAATAAACTACGAAAATAATTGAAAAGAACAAAGGTATAAGTTTACCACGCAATTCAGTGCTGTATCACCAAGAAGTAAGATCGCATTGAGTGTATGCATATTCACGGTCAACTGAAATAATGAAAACATAGATTGTTAAGATATAAAGTATGCCATAAAGAACTGAAAAAAGAATTGAGATACTGGAAGTAAAAGGGAAACTAAAGGAGGAGCTGAAAAGGATTACAACAGGTCCGGTTGTAAAAGGTCATGAAGATAAGTAGCTTACACTACTTCAAAAGAGAGGTCTAGTTGATTGAGGTCTCGGGCACTGGCCGAAAAAATGTTTTGGCCCCCCTAATTTTAACCTTTTGGTAAGCCATTAGAGACAAATTGACCATATATGAGTCTTAATTTTTTTTATAAGTTAATAAATTTAGAGTAATGCGAGGCTTCCCAAATTTTTTTCCAAATGTCTTGATGTTGACATCTCACGTGCCAACATCATTTGGGAAAAAATTTGGGAAGCCTTGCATTACTCATATATCTAATGCATCTGATGTATTTGTGAGTACAGTGAGATTTAAAAGTTATGATCCTAATAGCACTTTTCTCACTAGCCATCTACATAATGCAACCTTCCCATGACCTGGGTGTAACAAATGATGGTGCAATGAAGCAAGGCAAGAATGTTATTATTAGTTTCTTAAAGTTGACACATCAAGCATTATAATTTACACATACAGCCAGAGCCAATAAACACTGGAAATGAAAATGAAAGTAGAGGGCTGATAAAATAGATGCTTACAAAACTCGGACCATAGTCTTTGGCAGTGAGAAAGGGAAAAATAATGCTCCAATAGATGCAATCAGTGAGCATCACCGCCCCAGCATTCATCTGTTTATGATACATTAAACCGAGGACAAACATGAGTGACTTGTAAATTGCGAAATGATGTGAAAAGTTCTAATATTCTCTTTTTGTATCTTTTTACTATTTTTTTTTTTTTTTTTTGTATGAAACTAAACCAAAAAAATTATTCATAAAAAAGAAATCAATATGAACAAGCAGTCACAGTAAAATTCTAATATTCTCATAAACATGCTCTATTTGACCACCAAAAAGCGATTCTAAGGGGATCAAAATCAATAGAAGACTATTTATACATCAAAATGAATCATAACTGTGTACCATATATGATAAAAAATTCAAGATCCTGGCCCAGAAGATTCAGAACCATCAAAAACCTGATTTGCATGTGTGAAAAATACTAATAACTAACCTGCCTGAATAAGATATGAGACATCTCTATCTTTCTAAACCTGTCACCATTTAAAATCACTTGTTCTTATAAGTAAAACTACCTGGAATATGACTTGAAAGAGAAAACTAATAATCCCTGGAGCTTGGAATTCATCTTGGCCATTCAAGGCTTTCCGCTTTTCAAGTGTAATTTTACATTCCCCATTTGCTAGAGGCATGAAGTTTCCTCGCTCTGCATCTATGCCACCATGATCTACATTAAGACTCCCACTGTTTACCTTGTGATACTGGTAACATCCATACATGGAGAGAAGTGATCCAAACTGCAAAATAAGTAAAGACTATATAATGTTCACAGTGATGTTAATCAAACAGCAAAAATAAGTTGAGACTATAATGTACAGAGTCCAAAAATCGTGAAGAGATTCAAGTACATAACTGATTCCAAACATATACTTATAAAACAAACGAAAGCTTTTCATGTAACGGACGTGTCTATGTGACTGGTAGCAACAAAAGTTTCAAAATAATATTTATAGATAATAGATAATGTCGTTAAGTCAAATCAATTTGAGAATTTTCAAGGAAAGGATTTGAAGAAAAACTCAGAGCACCTACCGCAAAATAAATTGTTACCAACATAAAAGTCCACCTATACAAATCCAGAAACACCAGAACCACATGTTAGGAAAAAAATATAATAACCACTTTCACAATAAATTGGGTATCTGGTATTAAATAGACATTCATAAGATAAAATATAGGGTCCTTGATGAGTAAAAACTTATTTAATTTCACGATCAACAAATATAATATCCAATGAAAACATAATGGCTACATATATCACTTATAAAGGAAAACTTTCCAAAATGAACATATTCGATGACACCGTGAGCTTGCTAGAAGTATAAACACTAGAAAAGGCCGTCCACATCACTTAAGGGTTACATAACTGATTAAATGAAAAGATAATTATAAAAAAAAGGGCAGAGAGAAGAGATGGCTTACTGGGTATAATAGATCAATACAATGGCTCCACTAAAAATGACTTTGACAATGAGAATTGCCAAAAGCAGACAGAATGCAATAACTCGGAAAGCCAACAGCCAAATGGGGTGGATTTCTTTGAGACACGGCCGCCATACATCATCACTATGCAAAACGTTAGCAGCATCTTCCCGAGTTTCTCCATCAGATTTCAAAATGTCAAAACGTTCGTATTTCCATATAATGAATGATGCTATAGACATAGACGAAAAAATCCAAATTACACATAGTAAGAACCTCCAATTGAGCCAATAATTAAGGGTGGTGGTATCTTCAGCTTCTAGTGACTGCATCCTGCTAAAGAATTCATAGTGTCACCTCATTCAATTCCATTGTCAAATTATTATTAACAGACAATGCTTGTTTCCGCTTAATAAACAAAACAAACAAAAACAATCTGACATTCCCATCAAAACAACAATCTTTAATAGGAGAGAAAAAGATTTCCTCGCAATTCTTGGGTTGGCCAAGTTATCATCAATAGAATTGTAAAGCAATACATAATTCACAATTTGTCAAATGAAATTCAAATATAAATTCTCACTTTTAACACAACAAATGACTCTCGCATTTGATTCAATCAATACATTCATGTGAAGCAAAAATCAGTGACACCAACACATAATTGAAAAGATGACAATAAAAGATTTCGATTATTTTTCTCAATTTTTCCAGTTACCAACATGCCGGATATTGCAGAGGTAATTGAAAAGTGTGTGTGTCCGTCACTTACGGACTTTTGTAGAGGATGTTGATGTTGATTATAATGAAGTGAATGATTCCTTTTGCTAAGAAAATTGGAATCAATTAAATAATAATGTATAAGAATTGAAGAAAAAACGGTGAATTTGAAGAAGGAAACTGACCGTGGAGACTGGAGAGGGTGTTAAATATAGAAACAGCGTAATATAATTGGCTTCATCCACTCCACTGTAAAATGAATAATGATTTCTAGTCGGCGAACGTCGAAGTGTCGATCATATCAGGAATTCAGGATAATAAAATCTGACTTCAGACCCACGGCCCGAGGTGGCTCATTCACAAATAGCCGTACATTCATATTGCAGTCAAATTCTACTACTCAAATTCTAAATAAATTTATATTTTGTACTAATTGCACAAACTTCCCCTACATTTAGGCATAATTTCATGCATATGGAACTTTTACCCGTAATTATACAAACATCCCCTTCCGTTAGTTGACTTCCGTTAACTCTAACCGTTGACCATATTTTTAACCCACAATGACTAAAGTGCCCCTAGTTACCTATTTTATTATTTAAATTAATAATTAAAAGACTAAACAAAAAAGACAAAGAAAAAAAAAAATCAATCATTTTTTTTCTCTTTCATTTTCTCAACCCCCAAACGCAATCCAAAAATAAACTTAATAAACAAAAATCAAAACGCAATCCCACAAATCAAAACCAAAACTCAAATCCTTAAACAACAACTAAAAATCAAATCCACAAATAAAAACCCAAATCCATCAATTTTACAACCAGTTAACCATAACCATTAAAAATAAATAAAAAATTAGAACTTCAACAGTGGTTTTTTAACTTTCTAAGTTGAAGTTACAACTTTTTTATTTTTTTTTTAAATCGATGTGATTAACTGGTTGCGGAATTGATAGATTTGAGTTTTTATTTGTGAATTTGATTTTTTTTTTTTTGTTTGAGGATTTGAGTTTTGATTTTAATTTGTGGGATTGAGTTTTGGTTTTTGCTTGTTAAGTTTATTTTTAGATTGTACTTGGGGGTTGAGAAAGTAAAAGAGAAAAAAAATGATTGATTTTTTTTTTTTTTTTTTTGTCTTTTCTGTTTAGTATTTTAATTATTAATTTAAATAATAAAATAGGTAACTAGGGGCACTTTAGTCATTGTGGGTTAAAATTGTGGTCAACAGTTAGAGTTAACGGAAGTCAACTAACGATAGGGGATGTTTGTGCAATTATGAGTAAAGTTTCATATTCATATAGTTATGCCTAAAATTAGGGGCGATTGTGCAATTAGTCCTTATATTTTAAAAGATTAAACTGTAATAACCCCTAAGGTTTGACCTTTTACCCTTAAAAACAAATTTATTCAAAACTCTTGTGCCGATAGAACAAGAAGAATTTTTATTTTATATTTTTAACTAATGATGACATACTTTTTTTTTTTTTAGAGCGGTGCTGATTAACATTTTACTGGTTTATTTATGCCACTTTTAAAACTTTTAATTTAATTATATTAAATTAAATGGTTTTATTAATTTTTTTAATTTATTTTCAAAACTACCATAATTTCTTATTTTCAAAAGTAATACATCTCTATTTAAAAAAAAAAACAAAAAAACAAAGAAACAAAAAAACATCCTACATTTTTTCACCTTCACTTTTCAAACAACATTGGTAGTCCTTGGAGTGATCAAAGATGATCATGTAGGGGTGGCAAAAATCCACGACCCGTCCCGAACTGACGGGGCTCCGATTTGTTTGGGGCGGGTTTAGAGCACTTAAAACGGGGTTCGGATGGGGTTTGGGTCAAACTTTTTTTGACCCGATTTTTTATCGGGTCAAGTATGGGTCAACCCCTTATACCTCGACCCGTCCCGTTTGACCTGGTATTTATATAATTATTTTTTAAAATATAAAGGGAAAAACAAATCTCTAAGGGTGCGTTTGGTACGGACATGGGACAGGACAAGGTGGGACAAGACAGGACGGGACGGGACAGGACACGTTGTTCTGTATTGTGTTTGGAAGGCCTAGGACAGAACTGTGGACTGTACTATTATGCGTTTGGTATGGCTGGGATAGGACAGGACAAGAGGTTCAAATGACCAGAGTACCCCTCTTATATATATAACAACATATATTATAATATTATATATTAATATAATAATATCAAATAATAAATTATAATAATATAATATATAATATATAGTAATATAACATATTATTATATTATATATATATTAATATTAATATAGAATATTACATGTATTATATATATAATAATATATATAAGATATATATAATATTAAATATTAGTACATATAATAATATATATATTATACAATATATATATATGTGTGTGTGTAACCAATATATATATATGTGTGTGTGTTACAATATATATATATTAAATATTATTATATATATAAGATATTATATATATATATATATTATTGTATGGGTAATAATATTATTATATACGTAATAATATATTATTATATATAATAATAAAATATAATATATATATATATATATATATGATGTATTAAACATTATTATTATTATTATTATTATTATATTTAATAATAATAATAATATATATATATATATTATTATTATTATTATTAAATGTTATTATATATTTAATAATAGATTTTATATATCATATATATATTATATGTAATATTATATATATATATATATATATATATATATATATATATATATATATATATATATATATATTATATTAGACATGATTGTAGTTTAAAAATTTAAAGGGTAAATTAGTCTTTTTGTCACTTGTCCCATGTCATGGGACAAGTTGTCCTAGGGTCTTGGGTGGGACAACTTTTTGTGATTTTTGTCCCACCTTGTCCCGTTCTGTCCCATGCTAAGGACGCGCCAAACGTGGGACAAGAACAACTTGTCCCACGTTGTCCTGTCCCGTTCCGCGTACCAAACGCACCCTAATCTCTTATCTCTTTGTCTCTTTACTTAATCGTATTTTATGTTTGAATTTAAAGTTTATTAAACTTAGATGTTGTGTTCTATTAAATTTAAGTTTATGTATGAATTTTAAGTGTATGTTAAAATGTTTTTCTATGGTGTATGTTTATATTTAAGTGTATATCTAAATTTCCAATAAAAAAGAAAAAAAATATTGTATATATATATTTTAATTTAATGTTAAAATTTAAGTCAATGTCCTAAAATTCAATCATATAATAAAATAATTTGTATGTTTAGTGGTTTGAGAAAAAAAAAATTTAAGGATAAAACGAATTGAGTCATTCAGGTTGGATTTAGGACGGAAATCGAATATCCGTTCGGGTCACGGGTTGTGTTTGGGGCAACCTATAAATAACGGGTTTCGAGTTTGGCCGGACCAATCCAGCCCCGATCTGACTTGCGTGGAACTATTTGTAAAATTCAATCATATGGTAAAATAATTTGTATGATTCATGTGGAGGAAGTTGGCAAGGTAAGTAGGTAACATCATTAGATAAAGGTAGTTCAAAGGCAGACTTGCGTGGAACTATATATATATATATATATATATTTTATTTTTTTTATGGATAGCCAAAGGCTTACAAGCAACAGCACCTGGAAAACCAGTTCCAGGGCAAACAAACAACTGGGACTCCACAATATTAAACACACGAGCACCGCCCAGATGAGAGTCCCACAACCGGGAGAAAAAAACTCACACACAAAGGTGGGATCACAACAAGCACACCACACAAACACAAAAACCCAACCAAACGGACTAAACCGATCTGGAGAAGGGACACCCAGGCCGCCGGAGAAGACCCACCAGAACGCCGCCGATGCCGATCGAGACCCTGCGTCACCTGCCTAGCAAACCCCCACCAAGATCCGAAGCCCTCCACCGAAAAACAACTAAAAAAACCAAACAACCTCAAAAGAGGACTAAAGCAAACCGACTGAGCCTATCACCGATCAGAGGAGGAAGACTCATTTGGCTGCCGGCAGGTGCTCCGGCGGAGAGGACCAGGCCGAAGAAACCATAGGGCCGCCGTCACAGTGCACACCGAAGAGACACCCTAGATCTGGCCGGATTCGAGCGGATCAGCCGATCTAACCGCTGCCGGCGTCGGCTGGAAGAAAATGACCCGCCCGGTGGCGCGAGAGGGTCGGCCAGACGAAACCAGGGCCGTCGTAGCAGTCTCTGAAGCCGCCGATCTGACCGGGAAGACTCAGCTAGAGGAAGAGATCGCCCGGAGGGGCGACATCGCCGCCGGCTCTCACTGCCACAGCAAGAAACCGGCGGCGGACTGAGGCGGTGAACGAGGTTTTGGTTGAGAGAAAAGTTTAGAGAGAAGAAGAAGAGAGAGGGTCGGTTGTATATTATTATCCGTGGAACTATATATATTGCTGTTGATTATGGGCTCTAGTCTTTATGGATTGGGGATTTGATTGCTGAATGTTGGGTGTTTGTAATGGGGTTTGCTTCTTGTTGTTTAACTGTGAACAACTATATGGAGTGGGGATCCAAACCTGCTTTTGAGATAGGACCTTGTTGCTCCAACCAACGCTTCAAAGTTCAAACCCAGCACCAACTTCAAATTTTCCATTTCCTAAGAAGAAATTTTTCGTTCGATTTTTTTTATTGCTTATATTTAAATTAAAGTTGTGTTCTTAGACCAATTGATACTCATTTTTTGAATCTTAACAATTTGTTTGTAGCTTAAATTTGAGAATCCGAATTTCGACCGATTCGGTTTGAACAAAATCCGTGGAAACCACAAAAATGAGTTATTAGTTTATATACAAGTTTTGTAGCAAATTTTTCATTTGATTTTTTTTATTGCTTATATTTAAATTAAAGTTGTGTTCTTAGACCAATTGATACTCATTTTTTGAATCTTAACTACAAGAACCCAAGTTTCACCAATTTCGACCGATTCGGTTTGAAACCGAATCTCTTGAAATTGCCAAAACGAGTTGTTATATGCAAGTACTGCAACCATTTTTTCATATGATCGTTTTTGATGCTTATATTTAGATTCAATTAGTGATATTAGTCCAATTTACACTTATTAAACTTGGGCTTCGACAGTTTCGGTTTGATGCCAAATATGTCGAAATGATACAAATGTGTTCTTAAATTATATGCAAGTTTATTAGCCATTTTTCATTTGATTATTTTTTCTGCTTATATATATTCTCATTAAACTTGTATTCTTAATCCAATTTATACAATTTTTGTTTAGCTTTAACTTTGAGAATTCGAGTTTTAACAGATTCGGTTTCAATCCAAAGCTTTTGAAACCACAAAAATTAGTTCTTATATTATATGCAAGTTTTGTAATGATTTTTACATGCATTTGATTTGATTTTTTTATCGCTTATATTTACATTAAATTTGAGTTGTTAGCCCAATTGAAACTCGTTTTTTGTAGCTTAACTACGAGAACCCAAGTTTCGACGATTTCGACGGAGTCGGTTTGTAACATGTTGATCACCACAAAACAAAAAAGACTAATTGAGATTACATAATTACAAAGTAATACTAATTATCTAAAGGTAGCTAGTAGAATAGAAAATACTATTTTCCCTAGTAGTATTACTGTTACATGTATTCATTCAAACTCTTTCTCTGCTTATGCAATAATCTGGCTGGTTACTACTGCCGTGCCTTGGAGAATTGGTCTGCAAATATTCTTGAAAGAATCCCTGGTTCTCTTTAAGTAACTCTTTCCACACTATAAATTAAAACCACCACAGACATGAAATAATTAAATTCTCCAAAACAATCTAGCTAGCTCACAGCGAGGAGAGTGAAATTAAAGAGAAAAGAGATCGTAGAGAGAATTTGTATATACCTGTAAGAGTGACAACCGGGTCGATACTAGCATGCTTGGCAAGAGTGTTGATACAGTCATTTCTGCTCATGTTAAAGACCAGGCATCTCTCAATCAAATGTTGAACCTATGTACATATATACACAATTCATCAAATTAAACAACATGAGATGAGACACTTAATGTAGAAACAAATTACCAAAGAGATATATATATATATTTGAAGTAACCCAGTTTTTGGGAGATATATATATATATATATATATATATATATAGTTCCATTACCATTCTAATATAATCTTGTGGCTGGCATTGCAAACAAGGGAATTGATGATCATGATGTCCAAGAGCCATGATGATACATGTAGAGAGAATAAAATGAGAGCTAGCAATGAAAAAAGTGCAAGTATATATAGTTAGATATTTTTTAATGAGATATTTTTGTGTTGGATATTTTATATATATATCGAATGGGTGCAGTAATCCAAGAATATCCAAGTGAAGGGCCACAAAAAAGCAAGAGAAATCCAAAGAAAGGGCTCACCTCATCTCATATCCAAGCAAGCTGCTGATAGATAAGATCCTTAATTATTCTAGATATTTGAAATGTTGATGGTGACCTCTACCAAAAACCTATAAATTCATCTTTAATTAAACGTTTTGCATGCACTTTCTTAGTTAATTAATTAAACCAAATTGTGCTTAATTCTTTGATTATTCCATTAAGTCAATCGATTTGGACTTCACCTAATTTACATTTTACTTGGCATGTATATATATATATATATATATATATATATATATATATATATATGTATGTACTAGTTTATGTGTACACCAATTTTGTACTAGTCCCCTTTTAATTGATCAATAAACTATATATGATGAGCAACTTGGGGCGGCTCAAGGGTAGTCAGGGTCTTAGACGAAAATTTCAAATGAGGTCTTGTGATTCCACCTTTTTTTTTTTTTTTTTTTTTTTTTTCCGCTACTGGTTATAAATTTATCAAGAGCCCCTTTTTGTGATTCAAATAATTTTTCTATTCTTTTTTTTTTTCGCATCCGGATTCGTATTTTCTACCAGACATATCTAATATTCGATTATCAATTATCAATTATCAAAGCTTAAAAAAAAAAAACAAATAATTTTGTTAAAGTTGAAAACAAAATAAATAAAATTAAAGTAATGGAGTTTGGAACAATTGAACCTGGAATGTTTATAATGAAAGATTACATAGAGAAACAATGAGAGGGTTTGATTGCAGTAGGAGGGTTTGATTTTGCAGTAGGATAGTTTGATTGAATATAGAAGAAGATATAAAATAATAGATTTTAGTGTGAATATATAATTTAAGAAAATTTAACATTTAAAGAAAAAGAATAACGTTAATGTGTAATTTTTTTTTTAGGAAAACGTTAATAAGTAAGTCCACTTAAATGTGTTTTATTTGAAAATATGAATCTTTTACTTGAAAAAAATGAATGCAAAGTAACTTAGGGCACGTTTGGTATCATTTTTAAAATAGTGTTTTTGAAAACTTTTTTTTTATTTTTAAATGGAAATCATGTTTTAAAAATGTAATTTGTTTGATAGTGTTTTTTAAAAGTAATTTTTTGAAACGGAAAACGATGTAAAAGTGTTTGGTTGTTGTTTTTAAAATGGGTAAAGTAATTGTTTGGAAGGAAAAGTTGATTTGTTTTGAAATGATGTTTTTGAAAATGGTGAAAAACAATAAAAAAATTGTTTTTTGTTTTAAAAAACAGTTTTATAAAACATAAACCATTTTTAAAAATTGTTCCAAACAACACCTTATAAGTTTAAAGAGATATTTTTTAAATAATAAATAAAAAGAAAAATATTGAATATTAATTATTAAAAAAAATATATATATATTAATAATGAAAATATCGAGCCTTAATTTGAGGTGGGGCCTTAGGCAACTACCTCAGTTGCCAAGAGGTTCAGCTGACCTTGCTAGATCATAGATGCTTGAATCTATCTCTCTCACACATAATGGATCAATTTAATTTGTCATGACATGTGGTGAGGAGCAATGTGTATGGTAATTACGGGAAGAAAAAAAAAAAAAAAAAAAAGACAAATCATGAATTTCACCCGTTATTACAAATCACAATAATGGTTATATAACCCAAAACATTAACTCAAATAATGTATCAAGTGATTTGTCATTCTCTTATCATTTAACATATCATTCCGTGATTTACACAGTAATAACAAATCACCCACCGCATTATTTAGATTTATTTTGGGATTATTTTTTGAGTTGTATAGGTACAAAATTATTGCCCCAATTCATGATATATTTTTGGTTGGAATAGTGCATTTGGAACTCTTGTTTGTTATTATGGATATTATTTTTCAGGAATCAATGAAGTTATTAAATATCAATATATTCTGAAATATCTTACAAAATATCCAGAAATATCTGGATTCTGGATATATCGGCATATTGCAGGTACATATTTTGGAAGATACAGTATATACATAAACTTTAATTATTTTTCATATGGGAAATTAAAGCTTGAAAGATAACTTGGAACATTATACGACTAATCACAGCCACATGTTTAAATAAAAAGTTGATTATTTATTTTTATTTTTTTTAACAAATATTTGAATTTATTAAAACATGTGATTGGTCGTTATAATTTTAAGATTACCTGATAGGAAAACTATTATATATATATAATAAGTATAATATAAAGAAAGGATTTATGATTCACACATAGCTATTAGCGATAAGCCGATAAGCCGATAAGGTCAAGTTAACATTTCATATCTTGGTAATTATGATGGCTACTAAGCCTAATTAACCACAAATGTGATATGAAATTTCTATGCATACGAATAATATTCTCCAACTAGATAAATTCAAACAACCCGATTTATAGATTAGTTATAAGAGGTAAAACAATTTGCATATGTAAATAAATATTTTCAAAATCATATAATTAAGCATATTTTTTTGAAATATTTATGTTTAAATCAAGATATAAATGTACCTTATGTAGTGTTCAAATCAAGATACAAACGGACCTTATTTCTTTGAACCATTTAAAAAAAAAAAAATTGATATTAAATTTTAAGATACATAAAACAGTAGATATGTATGACTGAGTTTCGAAATTAAAAAATTATATCTATGATTGAACTATTCATTAAACATTTAATTTTCTTTGTACGGTATAAAATGTTGTAAAATAGTATATTATTCCATTAAATACTTAAATTTTAAATTATATATACCATTGTTGTACGATCTATGCACTCTATTCTCTATCCATTATAATTCGTAATGTGAACGCTAATTTATTTTTAAAAAGTAATTCGTTTCATATTTTCATGCATTCCCATTTGTTTTAATTTATTCTAATGTTTCACTAAAAAATTTAACCTCGTTTTTCAATGTTTTCCCTTTTTTTTTTTAGAGAAAAAAAAAAAAAAAAACAAGAGTCGATATTTCCACCACTATTTTTATAAATTTGGAAGCCCCATGTTTACACCAAATACCCAATGAATTTGGGAGTTGGGACATATGATAAATAGGGACGGTAATTTCATTCGGACCCGTGGTATCCAGCCGAATCCAAACCGTGTGAGTTGGGTTTGTGTTTTAATATTCGGGTCACGAGTCAGGTTCAGTTGTTATAATTCAAACCCAAAGCGGGTTCGGGTTCTATTGTGATAATCAAACCCTATTAAAAAGCTTTGCCGTTTCAAGCTCTTCCATTTCTTCTTCTTTAATCCATTAAAAAAAAGCTAGAAAAAACAATTTCATATGAACACAGACCACCACACCAGTCATCATCGTCCAACCCAACTCTTACACTAGCTCCCATAGACCACCACCACCAACAAGAAATAGAAACCCAGAAACTGACACCCAACTGGAACAAAAAAACAAAACCGAATACACCTAACTCCCCACCTATAACTCCATTCAACACTAGATTCTAAGTAATTGAAAAAAAAAAAAAAAATCAAACGAAAACCAAAATCAAAGTAACCACCATTTTTTTTTTTAGCAAAATCAAATTAAAAGTAAATCCAAAAAAATTAACACTTAAATCTAACCATTATCCCCAACAACCGGAAGCACCCAACCCTCATCAGATGATCTCTTCTTAGTGGAGGAGATCATCGCCGGCGACCACCCCCAACCTAAACCCAAAAGAAACCCATTCACCACAAGAGCCACCCCATGATGAGAGATGGGAAAAAGAAGAAGGGGGAAGAGAAAGTGAAGGAATTCGACGGCAGAGGTGAGAACAATAAAAAAAATAATATAAAAAAACATGGTAACAAACTAAAACGGAAAGAAGAGAAAGAGATGGAGGAGAGAGAATGGAAAGTTCCAAAGAAAGAAGAGAAAGCATCTGGGAGGAGAGAGAAGGGAAAATCTAATCTTTCATCTGATTGGTTTTTTTTTTAAATAACTTATTATTTTTACAATTTATTATTATATGATTTTTATCCAATCCCATTACATACCAAACACGGGATAGTCCTATTTTTAATCCAATCTCATGTTACACCAAACACGGGAAACATTATAATTAATCCAATCATATCCAATCCAATATCTTAAAAATAGCCCAATCCTATCCCGTGCACCAAACACAACCTTATAGTTGTGTTTCTAGACACAACTGTAAATTGGGGGCTGTATGCTTTTTTGATAAAATTTTCAAAAAAAGGATTGTCATTGAAACCAATCGGTTGATTGGTTTGTGCAATATAACATGCCATACATTCCCTAGCATTGGCATCGTTATATCTCCACGTCGTAATGGACCCATTTGAGTTTTGTTGTAGTTATGTCCGTCTAGTAGTATCTATCTGACCGTGTTTAAGCATGCATGAATCTTTATGCCTTTTCAAATGTCCCATTCCTTTTTTAGAACCGGTCAATAAATTCTCACAAAATTTACAACGAGCCATATATACTACTTGACCGTCCGGGTTGGTTATGTCTTCAAAATAAACAAGAATTCTAGTAGGATCCATTTCCTACAATGCATAAATATAAAAATATTAAATTAAAAACTAAGCCATAAATATTAAATATATTAAACATAAAACCATAAATATTAAAAATACTAAGCTATAAATATTAAATATACTAAACATAAAATCATAAATATTAAAAATACTAAACCATAAATATTAAATATACTAAACATAAAATCATAAATATTAAAAAAAAAAAAAGCCATAAATATTAAATATACTAAATATAAAATCATAAATATTAAAAATACTAAGCTATAAATATTAAATATACTAAAGATAAAATCATGAATGTTAAAAATACTAAACCATAATTATTAAATATACTAAACATAAAATCATATATATTAAAATTAAAAACTAAACCATAAATATTAAATATACTAAACATAAAATCATAAATATTAAAAATACTAAACCATAAATATTAAATATATTAAACATAAAACCATAAATATTGAAATTAAAAACTAAGCCATAAATATTAAATATACTAATATGAAATCATAAATATTAAAAATACTAAGCTATAAATATTAAATACACTAAACACAAAATCATAAATGTTAAAAATACTAAGCTATAAATATTGAATATACTAAACATAAATCATAAATATTAAAATTAAAAACTAATCCATAAATATTAAATATACTAAACATAAAATCATAAATATACTAAAAATAAAATCATAAATATTAAAATTAAAAACTAAGCCATAAATATTAAATATACTAAACATAAAATTATAAATATTAAAAACACTAAGCCATAAATATTAAATATACTAAACATAAAATCATAACTATTAAAATTAAAAACAAAGCCATAAATATTAAATATACTACGCATAAAATCATAAATATTAAAAATACTAAGCTATAAATATTAAAAATACTAAACATAAAATCATAAATATTAAAAATATTAAGCTATAAATATTAAATATACTAAATATAAAATTATAAATAATAAAATTAAAAACTAAGCCATAAATATTAATTATACTAAATATAAAATCATAAATATTAAAATTAAGAACTAAACCATAAATATTAAATATACTAAACATAAAATCATAAATATTAAAATTAAGAACTAAACCACAAATATTAAATACACTAAACATAAAATCATAAATATTAAATATTAAAATTAAAAACTAAGCCACAAATATTAAATATACTAAACATAAAATCATAAATATTAAAATTAAAAATTAAGCCATAAATATTAAATACACTAAACATAAAATCATAAATATTAAAATTAAAAACTAAACCATAAATATTAAATATACTAAACATAAAATCATAAATATTTAAATTAAAAACTAAGCCATAAATATTATATATACTAAAAATAAAATCATAAATATTAAAAATACTAGGCCATAAATATTAAATACACTAAACATAAAATTATAAATATTTAAATTAAGAACTAAGCCATAAATATTAAATATACTAAACGTAAAATCATAAATATTAAAATTAAAAACTAAACCATAAATATTAAATATGCTAAACATAAAAATCATAAATATTAAAAATACTAAGCCATACATATTAAATACACTAAACATAGAATAATAAATATTAAATCTAAGAATAAAAATACTAAGCATAAATATTATAAATAAAACCTAAGCATAAATATTAATATTAAATTTACTAACTACTATGCATAAATTATAAATATAAAATTAAAAATTGAAAAGAAATTACCTTTGTTTGTAGTTTGTAATTCGTAGAGAAATGGTGAATTGGTGCCTTAGTGGATGGTAGAGACGAGAGAATGAGAGATTAGAGATTATACTATTGTAGAGAATTAGAGACTAGTATTATAGAGTATTAGAGTGTGTAGAGAAAAGAGAGAGTTAGAGTAGAGAGAGAGAATGAGAGGAAATGAGAAATTAGATATTAGAGAGAGTAGAGAAAGAGATGTGTGAAAAAAAATTGATTTGGAGGGTGGTATTTATAGAAAATTTGAATTGGGGGATAAAATGGTAATTTTAAATAATTTTTTTTTTTTGTTTTCAAAAATTGGACGTTTGACAATGGTAATTTTGTTTTTTATATAAATAAAATAAAAAAGTGGCCATTGGCCAACCCGCGGCCCACAGGCAGGCCTTACAGGCCCGGCCGGGCCTGTGGCCTATGCAGGCCTTGGCCTGGTCTGGCCCATTTTGCCTCCGCTAGACGTCTAGACCTAATAACAATCAAAACCCCTCCTACCACAACATCACATTCATTCTCTTCTGGTTGTGTTTTATTTTTCAACTAAATCTTGTCGTAGTTGCCAGAGCCACTGCCACTGATTCAAACTTTAGCATTACCATTGCTGGTTCTGGTTCTTGTTCGTTGAAGGACACCCACTTTTGATGCCCAACTAACTTCCTTTTAACAACACCCGTGACTGCTGGAAAAAAAGAAAAGAAAAAAAAAATTCTGGTTTGGTGAAGTTCTCTTTCTCTGGACTGCGGTTTCTTTTCGGGTGAGTTTCAATACAAGCGCCTTGCTTTTTTCTTCAACTCTGTTTTGTTTTTGATAATCACATGTTGCAATTAGCTTACTCTACTTCTTTGTTTTTATTATCAGTAAGCTGCTTTGTCATTGTGTGAATAATTTCTTCAATTCCATGACTAGCTATACCTTTTGTAACCATTTTTGTTTTTCTGAGATAGATTTTGACGCTTTTATTTCTTGCTAGTATTTTTTTTTTTATAAATCGTATTCATCATTACAAAATATTAGTCTTCTATGGACATGCACAAAATTGATCAAATGATACAATGAAGAAGAAATCAAAAAGTTAGCTGTACCTTTGTTTGGTGATTTGATTGCAGTTTTTATAATCCTTGCAGTTCCCTGAGATACTCATGCTAATTCTCGATGAAAATTATATTCTTGGCAGATAATATAGCGTATATTGACTCCGCATCGAAAAATCCAATATTTTAAAGATGTTGCCAACTGATCCCACAAAAAAGATATCCTTTACTCGGTGCATTACAGATGGGGATTTGGTTATTGTCTATGAGAGGCACGACGCTATGAAAGCTATTAAAGTATGTGAGGATTCGGTACTCCAGAACCGTTTTGGTGTATTTAAACATTCAGACTGGATAGGCAAGCCCTTTGGGTCCAAGGTTTTTAGCAACAAGGGCAAATTTGTTTACTTGTTAGCCCCAACTCCGGAATTATGGACTTTGGTTTTGAGCCACAGGACTCAGATTCTTTACATTGCGGATATTAGCTTTGTGATCATGTACTTAGAAATTGTTCCTGGTTGTTTAGTTCTGGAGTCGGGGACCGGAAGCGGATCTTTGACAACCTCTCTTGCAAGGGCTGTAGCTCCTACAGGACATGTCTATACATTTGATTTCCATGAGCAAAGGGCTGCCTCAGCTAGGTAAAAATGTAGTTTTTATAATGTAGATATCCTTATGTTGTTAGTTGATGTTTAATATTTTTGGTACTCAATTGTATTCATGACATGGGATCTTTTTCTATCTTTACCTTTTGTTTTTAATCTAGATGTGAATATTTCAAGTTCAAATACAGAATTTGTAAATAAGTTGGTATTTAAAGGAAATTGTTACTCGTTAAGTTCGGTCCAAGTTTCAAGTGTTACTCATTGTCAATTAAAAGTTTAGTTGTTATTTTTGTCCCAGAAAATTCAAGTCACGGTGTTTTTGGTCCATCAGATGCTAGTCCTTTGTTCAGTAACATACATTACTTTGTCTTTTGGTGGGTGATCAGGGGTGGAAGATATACAATCATTCATCTGTCCCAGTTCCAATGGATGTATTAAAATGTTATCCTGATAGTATTTTTTCAACAGGCTGGATTTTGAGCAGACAGGAGTGAGCAGCTTAGTCACTGTGGGAGTTAGAGATATTCAGGGTGAGGGATTTCCAGATGAATTTTCAGGGATGGCCGATTCTGTATTTCTGGATCTACCCCAACCTTGGCTTACTATCCCGTCTGTGGGGAAAATGTTGAAACAAGATGGGGTTTTATGCTCCTTCTCACCATGTATGGAGCAAGTGCAACGCACATGTGAATCTCTTAGATCAAACTTTACAGGTAAAACCAATCAAAACTAATCTATATGTGTTTAGCTTCTGCAATGTCTTCGATTAGTTTATTTCATCCTTCCTCTTTCTTTTATTCTCGTTCTCTCTTCAAAATCGATGTTTTATTTTTCATACGTACTTTTATTTGATGAATTTTACTCCTTATTCCTCCTTTGTCATTAAATATTTGTTGATGGATATTAATTTACATGTATCCTGTGCTGGTTTCTAGATATAAGGACATTTGAGATACTACTTCGCACCTATGAAGTTCGGCAAGGGAAAATGGACGGTAACCGGGACAATGGAGGTGGTTCTCTTCCATGCAAGAGGAAGCAGCATTCAATTGAAGGAAGCAATGAGCAGGACAATCAAAGTAGTGCTGCTGTCATGGCTAGGCCCTGTGCTGAAGCTAAAGGTCACACTGGCTATCTAACATTTGCAAGACTCAAATGCCTCTCATGAAGTTTTCAGGTTATAACTGTAATTTGCACTTGTATTTGACTCATTCAGGGCTGATGATTTATAGGAATTCTATTCAACTCATTGAATTTTGAATTATTGAAAGAAAATCTTATCAGTGACAATGAAGAATGGCATTTTCTAGTCGCTTCACTCGCGCGTTATAACTAGGGTTGCACATTGGGGAAATAGGGATGGATATAGGTCCCCACATCCCCATCCCCATCCCCACTTCTCAAACCCTTCCCCCCCCCCCCCCCATTTCCCTTGTTTCCCCGTTTCCCCATTTGACTGAAAATTATAAATTAAACTTTAAAAAAAAAAAAAAAAAAAAAAACATTCTATTACAAATGCAAAAGAAAATACATTACAAAATAAAGTATTTCAATAATTTAAAGTTTGAAACTAAGGCAACTTCACATATAAAGAAACACTTCATATAACAGCCAAATGCTAATTCATAGTTAGGTTTTCAAATATATATATATATATAATTTCAAGTCAGTGCATCCTGATATAACTTTATGAGAATATTGAATGTGAGCCATTTGTTTTACATACTTTGACTCAAGTGTATATGCACTTGTCAAAATTAGTGGCTCACATTCAATATCCTGATAAAGTTATATCAGGATGCACTGACCAAATCGGAACTGTATATATATAAATATAAAATTATTTTTATAATATTTTAGAGGAAATGGGGATGGGGGAGGGTCTCACCATCCCCATTTCAATTTGAGGATGATTTTCATCCCCATCCCCCTCCCATTTCCCCATTTTCCTCCAAAAAATTCCTCCAAATGGGGGTGGGGAAGCGGAAAAACGGGAATCTGGGGGAAAATGTGCAACCCTAATTATAACAGGTCATTAGACCCTTGAACTTTCTTGATTTTATAGCAGACTAATCTTGAAAAGTTTCACTCTCCAAAGTTTATGATGTGGAAATGATAGACAGCATATTGTTAGCCATCCAAATTTTCAATCCTTGAACTCTCAGCCTCGTTTACCGAGTAGAACTATTTTGGCTGCATTACCCCCAGATGTAGAAAGCTGTTTGCAAAATGGATGAAATCGTGTTCAAGGTGGTGGTCCATGGAGTTCTCTGCGAAAGATATTAGTGTGAAGAAGGGGCACTGCATGCCACATCTTTTGTCTCAGCCAATTTTGTTCACATGACCATTAAACGAATGCCATCCATTCATTTACAGCTTCCCAGCACCAGTTAATCACCATTAAACGCTAACAACCAAACTTTAGAATGTCTAATGACAGTTATTGATGCATGATTCACGTTTCAAGGACCCATTTTCGATAGACTTTTGTAGATAAGACCATCATCAACCATTGATCATTAATTAAACTACTTGATCATCAACCGTTTATCTCATGTATCCTATAACTTCCATTAATTTAACCACTTGTTTACTTCATACATCAATTTCGAATTGAAAATAACACTAAAGCCTCGTGTCCGATAAGAATGATGTAGGCGTCAATTTTATAGCCAAAACAAGACTAGTCTAAGTCTAACTTGACTCGCCAATAAGGGCTAGCTCAGCCGGTAGATGGACGAGCTTGGGACTTGGACAAATAACTTATAGGTCAGTGGCTTAAATCCTACCAATGGTGAAAGTTTTCAAAAAAATATCTTGTCCCGAATTAATAGATATTGTAAAAAAATAAAAAAATAAAAAAAAAAAGTCTGACTTGACTCTTGATAGAAAGTTAAAGATGAAAAAATGTAATGGTTTTACAGTGCCAAAGTCTGTATTTCATGCAACGTTAAAACCCCATTAAACTCTTTATCTCCTCTTTGATTTTGCAACCTTCCAAAATGCAAAGCTCTGCGCTTGCTTGTTTTTCTCCTCCTTCAACCCCATTTCTCGTACCTTTTAAAAACAGCAACACCGATCCCATATTTGATCTTGGTCTTATTCATCGAGTTTCATCATCATGTCAAAATACTTCACGTTTCGGCTCTTCTTCACGCTTGAACAGAAGAATCTCTTCTTCTTTTTTATGTTTAAATCAAAGGTTTGATAATTTGAAAGTTAGAGCAGCTTCAGCTCCTGATAATGTAGACGACGTGACCAGGAAATCAAGTGCTTTGCCACACACCTTGCAGCTTGTAGGGCTGTTCGGACTCTGGTATATTTTGAACATCTACTTCAACATTTTCAACAAACAGGTTCATCGTTCTCCGTAATTGTCTACCATTGTTTATTCCATTTTTGTTGCTTCACTTTGATATACTTGTTGAAATTATGAACCAAGTGAACTTTGAGTGATTTGTTCATATTTTGGAACCCAAAATGAATACAACATAAAGTATCTTCTACTCTCAATCTCTAGTATTTTGAGCATTTCCTGTCTCAGGTTTTGAGCAAATTCTACAGTATTTCTCTGTTCTAATCATGTCAATTTTATTGATCATTTTAGCAGTACATGGTTCACAGTAACTAAATGGTAGAACCAAACATTTGACAACGACGGCAGTTTTTTTCGTATGGTTTAATGTTACTGTCTGTGAATAGGTCCTTAAGGTCTATCCATATCCAACAACTGTTTCAGCATTCGAATTTGGTTGTGGAACAGTGATGATTATCTTGACGTGGACTTTTAATCTCTACCCGCGGCCTAAATTGAGTCGTTCGCAGGTACTTTTCCTCTCCATTGAAACCAATATTTCATAGTAAAGTTGTTTCTAATTAACTGTAAGTGCTAATGAATCATGATATTGGTTTTGAATATATTAACTTTTCAGCTTGCAGCAATCCTGCCGCTGGCTTTGGCTCACACGCTGGGGAATCTTTTGACCAATGTTAGTATAGGAATGGTTAACGTTTCATTCACTCAGACGATCAAAGCTATGGAGCCTTTTTTCACTGTCTTACTAGCTGCCCTATTTCTCAGTGAGGTTTGCTCCATTTTTGTTCGCTTTTTCTTTAAAGGATTTTCGTGACTGAATGTGATGAATGCTACGGATCTATGGCATTGTATAACCAGATAATCTATGTTGTTTAAGTCATCTGACTCGGTTTTCATCAATCTTTGCATACAGAGGCCGAGTTTGTGGGTAGTTTCTTCCCTTGTGCCGATCGTAGGAGGAGTAGCATTGGCATCACTCACTGAGGCCTCTTTTAATTGGTAATATTCTTTACTTGTGCTGTGAGTAGCACCACAGATTCGATACTTCTTTCAATCTGGCCTTTTAAATAATTCTAGTTCGAAACAACCAGGACTGGTTTTATAAGTGCAATGGCTTCCAATGTGACTAACCAATCGCGGAACGTACTTAGCAAGAAGTTCATGGTTAGGAAAGAGGTAACCAGATAATACAAAAATTCAGTTGTTTTCACTTTTCATGTTTTGTTAAGTCATTCTCTACACTTGTCCAAAACATGTTTTGTAATTGTTCCTTTCAACAGGATACTTTGGACAACATCAATCTCTTCTCTGTAATAACCATCATTTCTTTTATCTTATTGGTTCCTGCTGCTATTTTCATTGAAGGCCTCAAGTTTACCCCTGGACACCTTCAATCTGCTGTGAGTATATAGTAAATGTTCAAAATTAGAAAAATTGATCATAGTTGATTGTTCAGGAAACATATTGCATGAAACTGCTGTGTTTGACCTTATTTCTTTTTCAGGCAAGTCAAGGTTTGAACGTAAGAGAGCTATGTGTGAGATCTCTTATGGCAGGGTTCTGTTTCCATTCTTACCAGCAGGTGAGGTTTTATATGTTGCGTATTATTAGCAGAAATGTTCAAATCAATGTGTACCGATATAACTTCATCGGTGTGTTGGATGTGGACCATTAGATTTACATACTTTGACTCAAAGTGTATACACTTATCAAAGCTTTTCCATATTCAGTGGTCCACATGCATTGGTACTGATGTAGTTACATCAATGTGCGCAATGATGTAAACGGGACCGGTAGTATTAGAATTAGTAAATAATCCCTCAATTTTTCATTGGAATATATTGTATTTGTGGGGCAGGTGTCTTACATGATACTGCAAAAGGTATCACCTGTGACACACTCTGTAGGAAACTGTGTGAAGCGTGTGGTGGTGATTGTCTCCTCAATCATATTCTTCCGAACACCTGTTACCCCAATCAGCTGTCTTGGTAATTATTATCAGTTTCTGACCATTGGATTGCATTATCATTTTCTTCTCTACTTTTCATTTATGGTTTTTGTGGGTAATATTTGTTTTGAGAGCAGGAACCGCAGTGGCTCTTGCTGGAGTCTTCTTGTATTCAAGAGCAAAGCTGATCAAGCCAAAGCAAAACACAGCCTGATGAGTCAGTCACTGCTTGCTAGTTATTTTGTAATGGAAAAACAAATGCACTCTGTACAAATGTATAAAGTTTAGTGAACTCATCAACTGTTATTGTAATTTAAACGTGCATTAATTGATTGCAGCACACTCTTTGGCAAAGCAGTTTTGTGCATTTTCCCTTTACTTGTGTGATAGTGGTTCGGAGCTCACATTTGCCCATTAAATCGTAAAGTGTGTGTAGTGTCAGATTAAAAAGAATATATATCAAAATGCATTTACATATAAAATTTGATAATATTCATTAAACATATTATTTCACAGGAACTGTCATCTCTAATTGAGAGATGGAGAATAGCCCAGATCATATTACCAAACAGCCATCGCTGCTGTTGACTCATGTCCCAACATCTACCGCCGCGAGTCACCCAACACAACCAATCTAGAAAGCTCTACCGGCCACCGATCACCAAACTCTGGCCATCAAATTTGCTGATATGTTCGTTAGAATCGTGAATTGCGAACCTCAACCAAAAGCGATGCCGATCTCCATCTCTAGAGACGAAGCAATGGCGCTCCATCACTAATGAGATGGAGCAGCACCGTTCCATCTCTAATGGAGAGATGAATAGCATATTAGCAGATCTCAATTTCCATTATAGATGGAGAATATCTAGTTATTTGGTCTAAAAGACCATATTGCCCTAAGCCATTTGGAGTTAACAAACCCCAACTAATGTTAGGTGATATTTGTGTTAACATTTTTCAAAGGTTAAAGGAAGTTTGTAAGTATATGTCCAAATGTGCCATATCTGTGTAATCTTTCCAAACCCCATGGGATGTTTATGCAATTTGCCCTAATTATAAATCTCATTTAAAGTCCAAAACACATGAAAAAGCACGAGATCAGTCCATATTTCGGTTAGGGTTTGCTCTCTCTCTATCTCGCTCCGATAACAAACGAGCTTTGATTAGGGTTCTGTTTTTTCGTATTTACGTAGGAGAATCGACATAGCTAAGACAAGTGTTTCCCAAAGCGGAGGAGCCATGTATGGATCGAG
Source organism: Acer yangbiense (assembly GCA_008009225.1). Lineage (NCBI taxonomy): Eukaryota > Viridiplantae > Streptophyta > Magnoliopsida > Sapindales > Sapindaceae > Acer > Acer yangbiense. The sequence continues at coordinate 34,687,513 of CM017769.1, read as the reverse complement.
AGAGGGTAAATTGAATAATTTCGTTTTCAATCTTTGTTGTTTTGATTTGTTCTGTTTATTTGTGATTTGTGTAAACTGTTTTTTTTTTTTTTTTGAATTGAATCATGTTTTCATTGTTGTGTTTTCTGATTGTTTTCGGTTATTAATGTTTTTGAATTGCAATTAAATCAATTAGAAGAGATTTAGTGATGTGAATTTGAGTATTGCCTAAAATAATAGGCACGTAGTTGTTATAGAAACCTGAATTGGTTTCTTTTAAGTGAGATCATTTAATCTTTCTGTTGGTAATTCTTTATTTAAAAGGGAGGTTTAGAGAAGGTGATGCGTTATGGACCAAATTGATCTTGAAAACAAATACCATTGAAATTGGTACAGAAAGTTGAAAATTTTGGTTAGTTTTGTGTCTTAAGCTACCAGTTATTTTTATTAAATTTCGCACAAATGAGCAAATCGGGTTGGTGCAAAAATCTTGTATAGAATTTTTTTATTGTTGAAGAAAAGGCCCAACCAGCTGAAGATTTGTTTAAGACATCCAAGTTAGCATGAAACCGAAACAGCCCATGTATAGGTTTTAAGAAATTTTTAATAAAGAGAACGCGGCCGAATGAAGAATAACTTTATTTTATTGATGCAAACGCATTATTATTAGGGTTATTGGGCCATACTATACTATTGGCAATAATATTGGCACATTTGCCTCCTAAATTATACGTGAGTTTCTATTTTCCCCTCTGAACTTTTTTTTTAGATGTTAAACCCCCTGAACTTACATAAATTGGCAACCAGTGATACAATGGGGACGGAACCCTTATTCCATCTGCTGACCTAGACACATGCACCTTACGTGTCAAATGACTAAGGGCAATTTAGTCATTTAAAACTGAAAATCTATTTATAAATAGGCTAATTGGCACTGATACGATGATACCCCATGAACTATGCCCGAATTTGCACCTTACCCCCTAAATAGAGAAATGAAAAAATTAATTAATTTAACAATTATTTAAATTATCTTTTTTATTTAAATATCCCTAAATATAAAACCCAGATGAATATTTAAATTATTTAAGGGAATTTATCATTTAAATTATCTTTTTTATTTAAATATATCACTTGTTCATTTACAATTGCAAGGGGATTAATAATGTCAAAAACAAAAATAAAATAAAATATAATAATAATAATAATAATATTATTATTATTATTGGATCTCCACACCCATCAATTTTTTTTCTTGAAACAATAATAATAATAATAATAGTAATATTATTTTTGATTCATAAATCCCCGACTCGCCTGTTTTGGGTGGGTCAGGATTTTTGCCATCCCAATTATAGATCCAAATTGGATGGTAAATCAAAATCCGCTCACTCTACCATCCTTTGAGATGGACAGTGGAGATCCTGGATCTCCACACCCATCAAAAAATATATATACATCAAAAAATATATATACATATATATATTGTAATTTTTTTTCTTACTATTATTATTATTATTATTATTATATTTTATTTTTGTAATTTGATCACCACCATGAATATTTGAGATTGATGGTGGAGATCAATCTAAATATATACCTAATTTTTTTTTTAAATAATTTATTATTATTTTAATATTACAATTTTATTATTATTATTATATTTTATTAATTTGTTATTTTTGTTTTTGGCATTATTAATCCTCTTGTTATTGTAAATGAACAAGTGATATATTTAAATAAAAAAGATAATTTAAATGATAATTTCCCTTAAATAATTTAAATATTCATCTCGGTTTTATATTTAGGGATATTTAAATAAGAAAGATAATTTAAATAATTGTTAAATAAATTAATTTTTTAATTTCTCTATTTAGGGGGTAAGGTGCAAATTAAGAAATAGTTCAGGGGATATCAATGCCAGTTAGATTTTCAGTTTTAAATGACTAAATTGCCCTTAGTCATTTGACACATGAGGTGGATGTGTCTAGGTCAGCAAACGGAATAAGGGTTCGGTCCCATTCTATCACTGGTTGCCGATATGCATTGTACCTTTGCATGTGCATTTTTGTTCATAGGACTGGACCTTAGATAGCATAACTGTGAAATGAGACTATTTAGGTTGATTAGATTTTCCTTCCTTTTAGACGTTTAGTGATCAATGCTAATTGATTAAGTTTTTCTGAATCGTAATGATATGGATTTACATTGTTGTGTTTTCTGATTGTTTTCAGTTATCAAAATTCTCAGAAACTCTGTATAGCTCCGAGAGCTAAAAAAGCGTTCTTCAAACTCGGAGTTTCACTTTCAACTGTGTTGTCTGAGATCGATTTCCCTCCTACTTCAATCAACTTGTCCGATTCTTCTCTTCCCCACCACCACAATGTTCAAAAAGTAACCCTTCTCTCTCTCTCACTCAGGGTCTTAATTGTTCTTTATTTATGAATTTTTGGTTTGGTTTTGATTGTGTTCTCTTCTGGGGTTTTATTTATATGTTAATTTCACTTGCAAAATACTGTTATTGTTTTTTTTTTTTTTTTTTGATTGTTATCATGAGTTCTAAATTGGGTTTTTTTTTTAATCATTTTATGTTAATGCTATCTGTTAATTTACTTGGGAAACAAAGTTATGGCTAATTTAAGCTTTTAAAATTAAGGTGGGTGATGGAACTTCATGAAAAAACTTGAAACATGCTTTCTAATTGTGTTTGTTGTGATAAAAAAGCTAATTGCTTGTTGCTTGTTGCTAGTTGAACTTGTAATACTATTTCTAGCTTGATTTTCGGCTAATTGAGGTGATTTGTTTTGATGAGGGATTCATTTCGTTTGGTGTTTCGGATGCGTTTTTTGTGGCTAATCCTACTGTTGAGTTAATTATCATCTCATGCCTTAAACGCATGCTGAATTTCACACTTACCTGTTAGCTAAAACTCTTTGAGATGAACACATGTATTGCGGATCAAACACTCTTACAATTCAGTGGTGTATTTTGTGTAAGCACGTGAGATTTAACAGAATTTGTTGTGGGGATCGGTATCTCATTGAGTGAAGAGGGTTTATAATGATGATACAATGGTGTGAGAAAGAACTCCTTATTGATTTCTTCGTCATTTATTATGTGTGTCCGCATTATGAATGTAGTCCCATGTGAATTACTTTTATGGGGGGAGTTGAGGTGAATGGAAATGCTAAATTTTGCGTTGTTAGGCAATACATTGATGTTTACTTTCTATATTGGTAGAGCTAGATATAACATGTGAAGGTATATGAAGATTTCTAACAATCATAACTTTGTAAGAGGAGATTGTGGCAAACATAAGTTTTGGCAAACCGGTTTTTTGTGTTTGGAATTTGGTTATTCCATCCAACGCGATGATTTTTTAGTCATAAATAGTGTCCTAACATGCTGATATATAGAACACCTTTCAACCATAATATTTCATGCTGGCTTGCTGTTTTTCAACGTGACAGTGGCTGTAACCTTCGGTTCATTTTAAATCATTGTTCACCACAAGTCCACAACTACTTATTGTATGTGTTTGTTCATTATCTTGAACTATGTATATTATCTCACAGGTTTTCTTCCGAAGAAGTGTCCGCACAGAACCAAGTCAAAGCTTCTGTCCAGCGAAGGATTCGGCAAAGCATTGCAGATGAGGTTTGGATTGAACTGTTCTGGATTTTATTTTATTTTTTTCTGCTCCTAATAGTTGAACGGTTGAATTCTAATATTACTTCATCTTTCTATACAATAAATTTTTTTCTTCTGGTGCAGTACCCAGGACTTGAGCCAGTGATGGATGATTTGCTTCCCAAGAAAGTACCTCTAATTGTTGCTAAATGGTATGTAACTTTGTTGCTCCTGCTTCTGTGGTGGACTATTAATTTAATTGTTCCTTTTCATAATAATTGTTTTCAGAACATCTGAAACATGTTTCTAACATTTCTCCCCTCATTCATTACAGTCAAAATCATCTAAATTTGGTTCTGGTTAATAATGTTCCTTTGTTTTTCAATATCCGTGACGGACCTTACATGCCTACCCTGCAACTGCTTCATCAATGTAAATTGTTGCTTTCTTGACATTTATCTCATTTCTTGTTTGCATCTTCTTTTTTTTTAAATTTATTACTTTATGATTGATTACTGAGCTTTTTCTTCAGTTACAATATGACTCTAATTGTCATCTATTTGGATGAAATTTTGAGTGAATTATTTGGAGGAACTTGTATACAATTCTTCTTGCTTCTCTGTCTATATATACATACAACATATGTATGATGTATGGTAATGTTTTGATAATTGGGTATATTCTTTTTAGGTTGAGTTGTTTTTGTTAAGCATTTTCACCTTTCAAATAGTTAATAAAATTGTTCGAACAATAAAATAAGCGGGATATTTATGTCGTCAAGAATTGGGGTTCTCAGCCCAGTCATCCCATACTTCATTCCATCATTCTATAACCGAGATGAAGAGCCAAACAAGGATAGAATGAATAAGATACTTAAAGGAAGAGAACCCATATATGTTTTCACGCTCGTCTTTCAATATGCGAAACAGTAGCAAGTGGCAACCATATTCTTTTCCTCTCCTTTCCATCCATCAAAAATGAAGGATGAGTTCTTTTGTTTTGTTTCTCTTTTCCTTCTACTCTACTCTTCTACCAAATATAGTATTAAGTTCAGACATTTCTGCTGTGTTGCTCAAACTCCAGCCCAAACTCTAAAATATGGAATTATAAAACCCACCAACCAAGATTGGATTTTCTTACACAAGTATTATTGTAAGTTTATTTGTACAATAATATCATGTAATATTCTGCCTTGTGAGTGGATCTCTCTCTTCAAAATTCAAAAAACTGGATATTAATTGTTCTGTATTCCTGGTTTTACAGATCCAACTATAATGAAAAAATTACAAGTAGATAGGGGTGCCATAAAATTTGTCCTTGCTGGAGCAAACATAATGTGTCCTGGGCTTACATCTCCTGGTGGTGCTTTGGATGATGAAGTAGAAGCAGAAACTCCTGTGGTATGAACTCTCTTTGCATGCGTCCTTGTGCTTGACTGTTTTTGCAATGTTAAAGTTTTACCTGTTCCAAACTGCTTAAAAGTTTTGCGATACTTCTACTTCCTTTTGTTATGGTTGATATGGTATGAGCGTATCAACATTTTCTGAAGTGTTTCTGATATACAAAACTGACACTCTCAGGCCATAATGGCTGAAGGAAAGCAACATGCTCTTGCTATTGGGTTCACAAAAATGTCGGCAAAGGACATGTAAGTTATTCTCTGACTTGTTTCTTTTTAATGAATTTCCCCTAATATAGTATGTCAAATTGGTAATCAGAATCAAAGACCCTATTTACTTACCTTGGCGACAAACATGTCTATTTACATTCGATTTGTGTGTTTTGTTGTTATCAATGGAATAAAAACACAGATTGGAAATTTTCTTTTTGTTTCAAACCAACCTTCAGTTTCCATTACCTTTTGACTTGTAGTCTGATAAGCTGGATCGATTTGTTTGGTTTACAGAAAGACAATTAACAAGGGAATTGGGGTGGACAACATGCATTATCTCAACGATGGCCTATGGAAGGTATTTCGATTCTTAATCCATTTAATTCTTTTGTTCGTATCCATATCAAATTCACATGTTTTATACATTTATCATGTACTTCAGATGGAGCGTTTAGATTGAGGATGTGCCTCGTGCAATTGCAAACACCGTCTGTTTACCACATAAAAGAACTTGAATTATTTCGATTCACGCTGCTGCTGCTGCTGCTGCTGCTGCTTTTTTTTCTTTTTCTTTTTTCTCTCTCTCTGAAGTTCGTATCTGGTTGAAGGAATCTGGTGTTGTTTAAATTTTGCTCCCAACACAGTAGAGAAGATCCCTTTTTATCATATAGTTCAGTTCCCTTCTAATCAAGTTATCATGCAACATTATATGTAACTTGA